>JAVYIG010002820.1:0-225865 GCA_035222895.1 Strongylocentrotus droebachiensis | reverse complement strand
TTCCAGTTTGCCCCCCCCCCCCCCCCGGGTCCTTTATGCCCCACTTGTGTGTTGTTCGAGCTCCGTCTACGCACACATCCGCAATCACGCTCGGGTAACCATATTATAGTCCAGTAGACGGTACCATATACCATGTACATGACCTGGAAAAGTTGATAAGTACAAGGTTTTTTTTGTTTATTTGTGTTCTAGATGGGTATTGAAGTAAATTCAGCTTGGTTGCCAGCTTGGTGACCTTGGGCAACTTTTTTAATAGCCATATTAGCATAATCATCTAATTAGCATATATGCAATTTGTGATAATGTTGCTAATATCAATCCGGGAAGCCTGAAAACATGGTTAATACGACTTTTCAAGGGTTTTATATCACAAGGAATTCATTTATGACACCAATTTTTATTTTGTAAGTAATACAATTGTCTTAAATAGCATAATTAGCATAATATGTACAATATATGGACTTCATTGTCATTGTTTATCTATAAAGCCTAAAAATGGTGCAATGCAACATTGTAAATCACTTTGAAAGATTAATCATTAATTCATGAGAAGATATTCCATGTATATGTAGTATAATTAGCCTAATTAGCATAATAATCTAATTAGCATATATGTGCAATATGTAATAATGTTGCTAATCTTAATCCAGGCAGCCTGAAAACAGTGCAATTCGATTTTGGTCGCTGCATTCAGGCGACGAATCTACCAATCCACGCAGCGCAGACGACCGATCGCCATTTTGTGTACTAGTCTCGATCGCAAAATACTGGGGTTTTTTGTTTCCAATTTTTTGTCAATAAAGAGGCAAAATGGAGGACACAGCTATGCCAAGATTTCAACTTATGGATGACATTCAGCTGCAAGACTTAATCGATTCTGCTGATAGCAAAAATACGAAGTATGCAGTAAAATACGGCGTTAAAATATTTGAAGAGTTCTTGCGAAATGTCAACACGGACCTCGGAGACTGTTCGTGTAAACGTGTTTGGTATTCCCTGTTCTACTGGAGCACAGCTTGTTGGATTTCATACTGTACACAAGTTATTGTTGGTGTTAATATTCATGACTTCAAAGAGATGGAAACCTTAATGGGTGAGTCAACATTTTCCTTTTTTTCGGTATATAAAATATATATTGACTGCTTTTAATATTCGAGGCATAGTTGTTTCTATAGGGTCTCGGGAAACTCACAACCTGCTATGACCCCGCGGCGCCAAGCGCCTTGGGGTCATAGCAGGTTGTGAGTTTCCCTTGACCCTATAGAAACCACTATGCCTCTCAAAGCAGTCAATATATCCTTAAAATGACTGCTTTAATATTCGAGGCATAGTTGTTTTATAGGCTCTCGGGTAGGTTACATCGTACTATCACCCCTCGGCACGCCTTGGGGCGATAGCACGATGTTACCTCCCCTTGGGCGTATAAAAACAACTATGTCTCTCATAGCAGTCATTATTACTATACTAATACACATGATTTCAGCGCTAGATGGATATTTAGATGCATATTGCTCCGGTTGTCTTGTTTTCGCCAGCACAAACGTAGCTAGTTCGCTGTCACTACCAAACTAGGATGTTCCACTATGTTGCAGGGAGTATAACTGGGTATGATATGTGAACCGGTGTGCGGAAATGGTGTGTTGGGGAGGGGACTAAAGTGAGAGTGTTCATGTGTATGGTAATTGTATGTGTGTCAACAATTAAAGACTAATACATTACAAGTCTCTCCCTTAGTTTACACAGTGTTGGGGTTAGAGAGATTGGGCGAAAAGACGACGGGTTTGAAGCATCTTTTCCTTTTTTTTAATATCGGAATTTGAATAGCCTCAGTCCATTGTCTAGGCCAGCGGCGGATGCAGGGGGGGGGGGGGGCGGGGGCCCGGCCTCCCCCTTGGGGAAAAAACGTGCAAAAACACGTGATTTGTACCTTTTTTTGGGGGGGTGCACATTTCTAAATTTTGGAGGGCCAAATAATAAAATATAAAATGCTCACTACCCCCCCCCCCCCCCCCCTGGGAAAAAAACGTGTAAAAAAAAACTTTTCGGCCGGCGCGATTTTCAATTTTTCGGAAGACTCAATATTTTTAAGTAATACAATTGGCTTAATATTTAATTATTGTACTAATAAGCCTAATTAGCATATATGTAGAATATCAATTATTTGGGACTCTATTTAGCTTCACAAATTGTATGTCCAATGTGGTGGTTATCTTGGTCTTAAGGCAATGTTGTCGAACCTCATGAAATGTCTAGGAAATGACGGGGTCATCATACGCATTGATGGTTAGGCTTTAGTCATTGGATTTAGAGAGACTGTCGGAAACACTGAAGATGGTTTAATAAAGCAGATGATAATGGTGGAACTGATGATGTGGTGAGCCAGGTACGTACATAGGCCATGGATGTCGAATACAACAGTGCGAACTATGATCTGTCTATGTTTACCAAAGCCAGAACCATTGAGAGTACAAGCCCGACGTTGTTCAAGCTTGTGGCAGAATTCCTGGAAAAGTCATATTATCCATGTTTTCAGGCTTCGATGGATTAAGATTAGCAACATTAGTACATAATGCACATATATGCTAATTAGGCTAATTATACTACATCTACATGGAATATCTTATCTTGAATTAATAATTAGTCTTTCAAAAGTGATTTACAATGTTGCATTGCACCATTTTTAGGCTTTATAGATAAACAATGACAATAAAGTCCATATATTGTACACATGGTTATTAGCTCATTAATGCTCATTGTGCTATTTAAGACAATTGCATAACTTGGAATCAAAAACTGGTGTCATAAATGAATTCCACGTCATAGAAAACCCTTGAAAAGTCACATTATCCATGTTTTAAGGCTGCCTGGATTGAGATGAGCAACATTATTACATATTGCACATATATATGCTAATTAGATTATTATGCTTATTAGGCTAATTATACTACATATACGTGGAATATCTTCTCATGAATTAATGATTAATCTTTCAAAAGTGATTTACAATGTTGCATTGCACCAATTTTAGGCTTTATAGATAAACAATGACAATGAAGTCCATATATTGTACACATGCTAATTAGCTCATTATGCTCATTGTGCTATTTAAGACAATTGCATTACTTGGAATCAAAAACTGGTGTCATAAATGAATTCCTCGTCATAGAAAACCCTTGAAAAGTTGTTTTATCCATGTTTTCAGGCTGCCTGGATTGAGATGAGCAACATTATTACAAATTGCACATAATTATATGCTAATTACATTATTATGCTAATTAGGCTATATACATGGAAAATCTTCTCATGAATTAATGATTAATCTTTCAACAGCGATTTACAATGTTGCATTGCACCATTTTTAGGCTTTATAGATAAACAATGACAATGAAGTCCATATATTGTACATATTATGCTAATTATGATATTTAAGACAATTGTATTACTTACAAATAAAAATTGGTGTCATAAATGAATTCCTTGTCATAGAAAACTCTTGAAAAGTCGTATTATCCATGTTTTCAGGCTTCCTGGATTGAGATTAGCAACATTATACATATTGCACATATGCTAATTAGATGATTATGCTAATATGGCTATTAAAAAAGTTGCCCAAGGTTGCCAAGCTGGCAACCAAGCTGAATTTACTTCAATACCCATCTAGAACACAAATCAACAAAAAAACCTTGTACTTAACAACTTTTCCGGGTCTGAAAAACTTCTACAGGACTATTACAATTTGGTTCCTACACGGTATTCATTGACACCACAAGTCCACAGCTCAAAGTCTAGTCACATTCATGTACTCTAGCATCATTCCGCGACATTGGTTAACATGCTCAACCAATTGAAGGAGGCAGACTTATAATCAAAAGAAGTAGAAGAAAAATTAGACATCATCTTAAGCCTTAACGTGGTGGAGATCAAGATTTGCGTAAAAGATGGAGAACAACAACGTCAACGAGGAGGTGATGAAGGGGAGAGCAAGGCGGTTGATATTATGGTGTCTTCCTCGTACGGGTTCGACAGCCTTGGCGAAGTGCCTTAGTTTTATCGACGAGGACACCGAGATGTGGTTCGAACCTTTCAACACCTGTCGCATGATCAACATAATGGTCAAGAAAGACATGGGTCAAGGCTTACCCAAAGAATACAAGGAGAACGAGATGATGTATGAGGCGGTGGCTGCGGGCTTGAAAGACAAAATGAAGATCCCATCAGCGACAATTAATCCGTCTCTCTTGTCGTAAGTTATATATTAATAAAACATTATGGCTTTAATATTATAAAGCACTCAATATCGATCCGACAGACTGTGACGCTCACGGCGCTTAAACTTAAAGAGAAGGTTCATTGAAAATTGAAAAATAGGAAAATCACACCTCTACAGATTGCTGAGAACTATAGCACTCTCAGGATTTGAAGGCGGTTTATACTTAAATTAATATTGTTTTGCTACTTAACAAAATTAAGGGGAGGCCCACCTCCAGGAAAGAGGAATTCGAAATTCCTTTTGAATTTCACTAGTTTACTTTTCATCTTCATTTCACCTTTATCTATGTAGTTCCAGTACACGTTTCTTAGCACATACCTCCATTCTCCTTCATTCTGTACTGCTTATGCCCTATGTATACCATGGACTTACCACGTACTATCACCTTTAACCAGACACGTACGTTCATTCATGCACCGTAAAACATTTATCGGCGCGACCGTTGATCCAACATATCACGATCCAACTAATAAACTGCCATCCAATGTATCTGGTAATGATCAGGACCGTGTCAATATTATACGCCAGATAATTTTGTATAATTTTCCTCACTACCGTCACTTCGTGAAAATAGGGACGAATATATTGTATATATTTTATTGGCATTCACAGAAGCAAAGCCTCATTCATTATCTTACATTAAATGGCTGCAAGAAGCCTCAATAAAATCTTTGAATTTATTCAAACTCTCCTAATCCTTTACAGGGAGAGGCATAGCAGTTTATAAATTTGTCAGTATTAGTTATATTCCTTTTGAATTTTCTTAATTTTTGTGATCTTTAATTTTCTTTAAAAAATCCTTCGACACTTTTAAAATTCCGTATTTAATTGGAGACTCTGTCCCGGGCGTTCTGGATTGGCATGCCTATAGTGTCCAGATGAGGGCCGTGGTCCAGACTTTGAGAAGCCCTTCTCTAGACTCTACAAATAAATTCATTTTGACAGGCATATTTGTTTGAAATATTTCTTTTTGAGAATGGATATGGGGATATATAGCACATAATTATATACATTATGTGCGTCTCTCTCTGTACGATATGTATTATAATAGATCGGCCTTGTATTACCAATGCATGAGTTCTGTCTTTAGTATCAGACTACTATATAGTCTGTATTACGCTGAAGAAACCTGACGTTACATGTGGTACTGGTACATGTATAACAAGAGATGGGACAGACACCTACATAGGACGATCATAACAATGGGACTATATGCAAAGACAATAAGGGATGACCGAAGAATGTTACGTAAAACATACAACTGTGTATGCTCTAAAGATAAACTGAGTTGAAAGAAACGGTGTGGAATCGATCAGTAAACAACTTCGGAAAATATATATTGTGTAATATGATTTTGCGTAGCGACTCGGCGAGAAATTTGTACGTTAGTTTAGACTGAGACTTGTACTTGATAATTAGAGAACTTTTGACTGCACAATACTAATAATGGTCTGATTTAAATACTCACCACTTTATTTTTCTTCCCTTGAAATTAATGAGGACAGTCATGCAGCGTTCATTTAGACAAACTTGGGCGACTATCTAAATTTCGGGGGTTGGGGACGACCGCTTCTTGGAACATTTTCCATGGAGAGGCATTGGAAAGGCCCAAAGTAAAATATCTGTGCATGTAAATAACCAACAGTTTACTGCTTTTGTGCAATAGAAGTGTATAATTATGCGTGGAGCGAGAAGGTTTAATTTCTATTTTTCTAATATAGTGAACATTCACTATCTACTAGAGCACTTTAGGGCCTAATTTAAGTGGTGTGTTATCGCCATAATTCACATTTTGGTATATATTTTGTTTATGTTGCATGTACTTTCAAATGTCAAAATTCCGGGGAGATGAACCCTCTAAAAAACATAAAGATTAAAATGCCAAAGGCCACCCTGCTTGCCTCCTACTTACAGTAAAATACTGTATATCATCCCTCAGTATTTGAAATGAATTTCATGATATTTTTGTTAAGCCTGTAGTAATTGGGGTCCGTTTGGGCATGAAAGGAAGTGCTCCTCTTAAGGGACATTTTTTGTAAAGTCATATAGTTTTTGCGTTCAAACTTCAAAGGAAACAGGATTATTAGAGGGGAGATATAAAATATTTCAGCCATTGAGCCCTTTCACGATCGAGACGTGTTCATATAATCATTACAATTTGTTTTTTCTTCAATCAAGGCTACCGTTTGGTCTTCAGAGCGTGACTTCATTCTTTAAATGTGGTTTTTATAGCACCAAACCCGACAAAAAGAATTAGGAGCCAAAACAAGTCATGCGCTCTGTATAAATGATCAGCATTGTAAAGCAATAATAGGTTCAAATCCAACTAAAATTATGATTTGACGTTAGAATCAATAAAGTCATCACGAAAAGGGTCTCAAAAGAAAACGAAGCGCTTTAATTTTATTTTTTAATTTTTTCTTTATATTTTTTCCTATCTTTCTTTCACTTCCTTTTCTTCGTTTTTCCTTTTTTAAGTCATGGAACTAATAATCCCTTTCTTCACTTAAAAAAGTCATGTCATTGCACTTCATCATGGATAATAAACACCTATTATCATGTAATTAATTGTGTTATGTTGGTATGTTGCATCTTATACACTTTAGTCTCCTTCGTGTATATCAGGACAATAAATTACCCCCTAGGACAATCACCCCCATAGTAGACCAGCAAAACAAAAATTACCCCCTCGGAAAATTACACCTAAGGATTATTACCCCCGTAGCAGACCAGCCAAACAAAACAAAACAGGCTCTACCGTGCGTCCCAAAACACTATACACATTTGAAAGGGCTGCCGAATAAAAAAATATATGATTCTGGGGGGAAAGTTTTATATGTATGGAAAGCTCATAAACTCAACATTCATATTACACCAAAAAGGCCGAAAATAATTCATGCTTGGGTGAGCACTGCTCAATTTTATAAAGGGTATGGAAATTAGGTTGCGCAGGAATTAGCCTTCCAATTTGTGAGAGGTAAATCCTTTGGAGCTTACATAATTGAGGGTGATTATGATACATTCATGATTTGCTGAGTGAATTCTTATTCGGCTGCCATTTCAAAAGTGTATAGTTTGTTTGGGGACGCACGGGTAGAAAAAGATTCTATGAACAGGGTACCGTGGTTGTACTTGATGCCATGCATTTTGTAATAGTGCACGTTACATAATTTATATAGTACATTGCCCTCCTTAAGCTGTGATTTAAAAAGTCCATTTATGGTCCAAATAAATATATGAGGCATTTTTATTCAATTTCAGCGTGTTTTACGTGTAATGAACGAAATAACTATCATCCTGAAAACCTGAAGTGACCCCAGTTTTTGGATTTGGATTCGCCCTGGGTCTATTATAGGCTAAATCCATGTTCATGCCACTGCATGTTGACTCAGAACGGGTTCAACAATTATGATCAACTTCACGTCTCTCAAGAATTTTTTTTAAAGGTCTATCTAGATTCGAATTTTCAAAAGACAATTTAAAAGAAATGGAATTGTTATGATGTTCTTTTTTTTTAAATTGCAGATATGCAGGAGTGCAGAAAAGTATTGAGGAATCCGAAAGACGTACTGTTATTGTCAAAGAGATGGCGGTGGCGAGTTTTGATTCCTATGACTACCTTCCAAAGGGATACAGGCACATCTTACTGATCAGGGATCCGACTAGGGTGATATCATCCTTCAGGAAAATGGTCATCGAACACCGAGGCGAGGAATTCGCCGATGTCGACCTAGAAAAGGTACACCCGACGTACCCGACATATCACTGGTTCGGCGAGATGCATGCGTTGTGGAAGCACATGACCAAAGGCGGAGGCAACCCGTTGATCATCGACACTGAAGACTTCTTGGCCAACCCAGCGCCTTTCCTCAAGAAGATCTGTGAAGTAATGGAGGTTGAGTATCGCGACGGGCTCCTGAAATGGGACGCATCAAAAGACGTCATCAAGAAGGCCTGGAAAAGCGGATGCATGGAAATGTATACTGACGATCGTGTGGCGCAGGCACAGGTTTTTAAGAAGGCCTTTGAGAGCTCAGGATTTGTAGAGACAAACCCGAAACCCCTTCCGCAAAACCTGACCAAAGATTGCATCCGCATTATCGGCCAGTGCGTGGATTTCTACAACGAAATGTATTCACATCGTTTTATACCGGAATAAAGTTAGAGTATTCTTTTCAATTTGGGCGTATTTAGAAGTTTGTTTCCTGAAAGACCTTCGCTTCGTAGGAGTAGGAGTGTCGAAAAAGGTGATCTGATATTTGCTCTGGCGACAATGTAATAATGAAATTAAAAGTAAAAAGTCAGCTACATCAAACATGTACTGAAAAGAAACACCACAATATATTGAATCATTCAAAAGTGATCTAGCAACAGAAGAATGGTTGGACGTCTTACATGAATCAAATGCAGATATTATGGCATACCAACATTTTAATAAAAAAATTACAGATGTATTATGACAAAAACATTCCTCTAGTATCAGCAAACAAGAAAAATAAGCGTTGTGAAATGCCATGGATAACAAAAGCAATTCTACGATCGATACACACAAGGGACGAACTCTACTATTCATAACAAAAATAAATATAAAACATAATTCGAAATTCTCGTAAAATGTAATATTTTGACAAACTTAATAGATTGAAATCAAATATGAAATCTACCTGGGAGATTATAAATGATTTAATTAGAACCCCCCCCCCCACAACAAAAAAAAATTAAAAAAATTAAAAAATCGCCCAATAACAATTTTACAAGAGATGATACAGCTATAAAGTCGGAAGATGCATGTAGCCGATATCTTTAATTCCTATTTTGTAAACATAGGACCTAAATTAGCAAATAAACTTAAACACATTATACATTTTATCGCTTCTCCTGTAACTCTCTTTTTTAATCTATCAATAAATACCGGAAAATGTCCCGAGTTCTTGAAAATTGCTAAGGTCAATGCATTTTTTGTTAGGTAATACGTTTTTAGATACTTTTCATTTCCTTAATCTAAACCAAAATGGTTTTAAAAAAGGACATTCAACCGACCAAGCTTAAGTACAAATTTATGATAAAATAACGAATGCTATGGCCAATAAAGAACATGCAATAGGAGTATTTATGGACTTATCAAAAGCCTTTGATACGCTTGAGAATTGTACATTCTTGGTGTCAATAAGTATTTAAAGATTGTTGGTAAATCATATTCTGATTATGTACGCTTTGTTCAGAAGATATTGTATCTATTAATCACTTATTTTGGGAGTGCCCCTCAAAGGTACTATGTCCCATTTGCAGGCCAAAAAATGAAAAGGTCAAATTCCAATGGCATTTGCAAGATAATACTAATTTAGAACTTCCCTAAAATATGAGGGGGGGGGGGCTTTAAAATGGGAAATTACGAATATTAGTTGTCAAATCGACTTTAGAGCCAGTAAGCAAATAACTACCGTTGGTGAAAGTGATGGGACAAACTATCACTTCCGAGGCGATCTGGATGTAGCTATCTTTCCGAAGCGAAGCTGAGGAAAGATAGCGTATACATTCTGATCGACGAGGAAGTGATAGTTTGCCATCGCCTGAAACCAAAAGGTGATTATTTGCTTTATATTCCACATCTAAAACAATTTAACTACAAAAAAAGAAAAGGACGTGTATGCATCTACATGAAAGACACCAGGCCCAAATTCACACCAAAAAAAGGTAAAATGTTAACACAACCCCTTGAGGGTATGGTGCGCGCATGTGTTTGCTTTAATTGCGCTCATTGGTAATCCGCGCTTAAATACGCCTGTTTTAGTGCGCTTTTGGATAATCTTCAGTGAAAGTGCGTTGCCCTTTGTAGATAGTACCTCTATCTTCAGTAAAAGTGCGTTGCCCTTTGTAGATAGTAGCAGGGGCGGCGATCCCGGGGGGGACGGGGGGGACACGTCCCCCCCTCGATTTTTGTAGGGGGGGATCGTCCCCCCCCCCCGGAAAATTTGAAAAAGTACACAAAAATAATGTACAGCCAATACTGACTAAAGACTGCAACACACTATTAGGCTTTGGAGGGCCCAAGAGTGCTGCGTTTAGACAAATAAAAATGCAAAAATCTTCTGGCTCGGGAGCTATGCTCCCTCGCATATTATCCTTCAAAATGTACAATTAATATTGTAGAAAAGTGAAGTGTGAAACAGGTATTTTGTTTGTTTTCATACTATAGTTTTGCTAAGGAATATAATTTACCTTGACCCCTCTCGTTCACTATGCTCACCCACTCGTGCTTTGGGCAGTCCCCCCCCCCCCCCGATAAAATTCAAACGTGGTTTATTTCTAATTCGATACCAGTTACTAATTTACAAATGTTACTGAAATGGCATGATTTTCCCCAAGCTTCCGGGGGCTCTGCCCCCTGTAACACACTAAGGGCCCTAAGGCTTGTATTTAATTTACCTTGACCCCTCTCGTTCACTATGCTCACTCACTCGTGCTTTGGGCAGTCCCCCCCCCCCCGATAAAATTCAAACGTGGTTTATTTCTAATTCGATACCAGTTACTAATTTACAAATGCTACTGAAATGGCATGATTTTCCCCAAGCTTCCGGGGGCTCTGCCCCCTGTACCCCACTAAGGGCCCTAAGGCTTGTCCCTGGTTACTCAGCTGACTATAATTAAATTCCTAAAACACCTGAGCTTCCGGGGGCTCCGCCCCCTGGACCCCACCAGGGCCCTAAGCGGGCCTCTGGATGGTCATCTGACCATATTCAAAAGCCTAAAACCTTGAGCTTACGGGGGCTCCGCCCCCTAAACCCCACCAAGGGCCCTATACGGCGGCCCCTGGATGCTCATTTGATCGTAAATAAATGCCTAAAACCGCTGAGCTTCTGGGGGCTTTGCCCCCTGGACCCCAGTACGATTAGTGACCTGCATGCAAGTGTCACAAATAAGGTATCAAAATATGCTCATCTGACCCTTATTAAATGCCTAAAAACTCTTGACCCCGCCGGGGCTTTGCCCCTGGACCCCACGCCAAAGTTACACCCAACTTAATTGCTTTGCTCTATCTGATCGCAAATACTTTATCCCCCCCCCCCCCTCCAACTTTGAAAAACGGTTCCGCGGGGCCTGCATGTAACATGTAAGAGCGATGATGATGCGGATTTTTTTTTCTCCCCTCCCCCCAAAAAAACGTTTTGGCTCATTACGTCACTCCTCCCTCGTTCCTCGCGTTTCGTCCCCCCCGGTCATGAAAAGAAATCGCCGCCCCTGGATAGTAGTACTATCTACAAAGGGCAGCGAACTTTTTGCTTCTCCCATCAATGATGGGCGAACTATCTTTGATCACGTGATTTATTTATGACCAATCGTAGAGCAAGATTCTTAGTATGTGGAATATAATAAGTAATATTCTGATTTTCAGACCATTGTACCAAATGGCTGTACGTTTCATGCTGCGCAAAGATTCAATCAGTTTAAGTTTGGCCATTACAAGAAGTTGGTTTTTTGATGTAGACAAATGCTCATGTACAGTACGTACCCTTTGCAGCTTATTTTATGTATGTTATTACCAAAGAAGAAGAAAAGCCAGTCAGTCACTCATTAGTGTCTGACAGTGAAATCTAGCAAGTAAACAGGTTTCCTTGCATAATTTGAATCTTAGGACACTGCTAAAGTTTAAATTTCACAGATACGACATACATGACATATTCATAATTCCTGCAAAGTTCTACATATTAATTTGATGTTGGCTGCAAAGGGACATAGTATCTTTAACTCGTCGATACTTAAAAGATTTTGATAAATACAGATTTGGATAAAATTAATATACCCTTAAAAATGTAATAGTTTAATCTTTTACATCTCAGGTGAACTGTACATTGTGTCTTCCAATGGTCAAGCTGGTGTATTTTGTATATTTCCTAGCTGTGGTCTCAATCAATAATGTAACTTGGTTTTTGTGTGTGATCTTTGTCAGTGTCGTGAGAGTAGGAGCTAAAGATTTTTCATTACTATTATTATTATTATTATATCATCTGGGTGTTTTTTCTTCTGTTCTTTACAAAAACTCGTCAGAGATTTTTTTTTCTTTTTCTATAGGTGAATGACATGTGATTCTTTATTTTCAAAAGTTATTTTTAATGTACCATATAATAATTAAACAGAGATTTTTTTTAAAATTAATTATATATTTGTGTTATATATGTTCAGTATGATGTTCACAAATAGTATGTATCGTTTGAATATCAATTATTATATCATTTGTAAAATTGTGTGCCGAATGTGTCAATGTAAAAGTTTTAAAAAAAATGTTTATATTTGTTTAATGGTATGACCAATAAAATCACTTATAAAAAAATTAATGAATACAAAAATGTTTATTACATATTGTTAATTAATATTTTTGATACAAATTTCTTCATGTAGAGATGGAAATGGAATTAAATAATAAAATGACCATCAGAGCTTAATTAGCTTTTGAGACCTGCATTTTCATGAATCTTTGTGTTCTCCCCCTCCTTTTAAGTTAACAAAGACATGTACCAATTAATATACCCTGATACTAAACTAGGCAAGACTTGGCACGAAAATAGAAGAGTACGAATTTACAACAACAAACAAAGAATTTTATCGTTCGTGAAGGCCATCTCGAAGGTTCTAAATTGTTAAAGACTCATAAACTCCGCCCCTGCACCCCACAAAAGGCTCTGCCCCTGCACCCCGCCATGGCCCTACGGCGGGCGCCTTGATCCCCTGCACGCATTACGGTGGGGTGGGGTTTCCATCCCAACATGTTTGTTGCTGACCCATTACTCAGGATAGTGATTTTTTTCTTCATTTCCCCATTTCTCTCTTTCTACTTTTTCTGTTTTCTTCTTTGTTAACTTCATTTCCATTTCTCTTCTACCTTTTCCCCAAGTTCCAGTCCCCCTATTTTAGACCGCCTATAATGGGAGGGGGAATCCACCACTGTTATAGACACACGTCCTTATTAAACGGTCGTTATTTTCCCACAAAAAAATTCAAGCCCTTTTGATTTGAGAAAAGTTCTAAATTAGTAGGCCTATAATCTTTCAAATGCCGCTTTTCATTTATTTGGCCTGCAAATGGGACATAGTACCTTTCATAAAATCATCGAATATATTTTGATAAACATCTAACAACGCATAGATCTATATCACTTTTGAACATCACAATTATTTTTACACACATATATTTTAAAAGCGCATTTATTTATTTATAAACATAGAATATTCTAATAACACAAATATTTCTCATAAACATCGAATATATTTTAATTGCGTATATATATTTCTTGACAAACATTAAATATATTTTGATACTGACCCATAAAGTTTGCAGGGATCGAATGCATGTGTAGTGTAGTTTCGTATCCATTTTTTTAAGCAGTTTTTTTACCAGTTTAATATCGATTTTTAGCAAAGGAATTTTAGCCCAATTTTTTCCTAATTTTAATCATAATCATATATTGCATTTACCACCTGAATTTGGATCACATCCGTTTAGGGCTTCGATGTCGACGTACGTCGTCGCTCAGTCCCGTCTCCGCGCTATAGCTTTGCAACGCAAACTGAAGCAATCAGTCTAAAATTAGGCAAACTTCGCGTATGCTTTATGGTATTACGCACATGCACGATACCATAAATTATACGAGAAGCTTGCATAATTTTAGACTGATAGCTTCAGTTTGAGTTGCAAAGCTAGTATAGCGCGGAGACGGTACGAGCGACGACGTCGACATCGAAGCCCTATTAAAACGGAGGCTTCCCGATGTCAGATGTGATCTAAATTCAGGTGGTAAGTGCAATATATGATTATGATTAAAATTAGGAAAAAATTGGGCTAAAATTCCTTTGCTAAGAATGGATATGAAACTGCTAAAAAAATGTATACGAAACTACAGTAGCGCCCAGAATCTTAACCACTGGCTCCCCCAGGATCGGGAGCGGGTCGGCCTGGCCGTACGCGTACCGACCCGAGTCTATTCCACCTCCTGGCCTGGTTCCTCGTGACGTAGACATGGTACAGTACTACTGTCTATGTCTTTGAGTTAATTTTAGAGAGCTCTATCTGAGTCTGACTTCATCCTTTTAGACAGTCTGGTAATTTTGAATTTATTCCTGCATCAGTTAGTGTAGACTAGACTCTATACATTGTAGATCAAATTAAGATTATAGATCTAGAGCCAAACGGCCCCGCCCAAAGTTCCCAAAACTTAGAATTAATAATCATGTAGATCTACTAGATCTAACACCAGTTAGATAGTCTAGATCGGTATATTTTGATGAACTGTGACTTGTGCGAGTGTGAATGTCAGTGTGAGTGCGAAAACTGAAAGCCTGCTGTAGAGTCTAGATCTATTAATAATTCGAATGTCGATATATTTTACTTGAACTCTGTTTTTAGATCCAATCTTGGCAATATCTCTTTTTAGTTTCAACAATAAGGACTTTTAGATTTGCGTGGACTGTTTGTTACGTGTGACGTCCATTCAAGGCAGTGCATTAAAACTAAAAGGACGTCGATCGTAGCAATCCATGTTGTCTTTTGGCAATTCTAAAAGTCCCTAGTGTCTGTGTATGAGAGCTGGCCAGGCTGGATGTACTGTGACCATGGTGAGTGGTGATCCGGTGACTGTGTGTAAATGTTTGAGTGTAGATCATATGTATCGGTCAAATCTGATTTAGGCCTAATTATGAATTAAGTGTGATAGAGTCTATATATTAGTTTATGAAAATAGTCCACCAAACTACCACACTATAGTACTCACTCACTCCACACAAATAAGGCCTTTAAAATAAATATGTTGTATTTTCCCTTTGTGACCGACCCAAAAATCTTGAAATCTAGGGTCAGCTTTTACATGTTTTGTTTTTTTTACTGTTTTTAGGAAAAAAATGTATCAAAGTATTAAAAACTTAGAAATATCAGCCCGAAGAGGGAGTACAAAAAAAAAAGATTTCCGACCGACCAACCCATGTTTTGGCACCTAAAGGGCAATACAACACCATTTTGTTTAGGCCTAAGAGCAATTCATTGACAATGCTCAAGGGCCTTCTACTAGGGAGGCCAATGCCCGGGCGTAAGGCTTCTACGCCTACGATTTATGCGCTCGTCGTCCAAGTCAGAAAATTACCAGAAGAAAATAAAAGGGGAAAAAAAAGAAAACAAATATCTATGGAATAAAATGTATAACAAATACACAATTACACACTCCACAACATACCTATAATCACGGATCTGTAATGGTCTTTCACCATTTGTTGACGATCTTGCAGATTTTGATGTATTTTGATCCAATAATTGCGCTAGCAGACGAAAATAACGGACGCACGAGAGAAACTAGACGGGTCCTAGAGGGCGATGAGGTTAGCTCACTAAAATCCTTCTCAATGACTGAAGGTAGCGCCTAAAAATATGGAATCAATTTAATATCAAAGAACTTTTGATAGAGATTAACATATCAGTTGTGCACAAATGTCACTTTTAACAACTAGAAAATATAACGAAAAAGGATTATATCTTTTTAATTGCAGATTTTTACAAACTGCACACTTAAAGGTAGATAGAGTACGATGTTTTTGTCAATCTTGCGTTGGTTTGAGCCCCATAGCTAGAGCCATCTCAAATTGGGGAGCAAAAATGTGAACAAAGACGTCATTGTTCCAGCCCAAAATAGAAGTCTTGCGACATCATAATATGAATATGTATGAGGTCCGGTCTCATCGCGCGCAAAACAAATTTGACGTAGTCTCACACATAGTACCTTTTTCTCAGCACTAGACACCAGTGTCGTGCAGTAATGTATGAGAAGTGTAAAAAAAGACATTTCAGTAAAAAAGAAAAGTCTACGTGAGCAGTCTATACTCCAATTGAGAAGTGTAATGAATGCCATGATTTGAACGTGTGTGTTTTAGTGTATGATATCATCATGGTTAGTGAGAGAGAGAGAGAGAGAGAGAGGGAGAGAAATATCTCCGTCAGTACACGTCTATCAATGCGTGCAGTCCTATTGACTATGTTTGATTCCGTATTGTGTTCGCTGCAACTGTTGGATTTATCGATCGTATTGTGTTCGCTGCAACTGTTGGATTTTGCAGTGTCAGATTGATCTTTACTCATGAGGAAATAATTGGAATACATATCAAAACTAAGGTAGGCCTATTTATTTATTTCAATCATTTTCTTAATTTACAATGAGTGGTTTTCGAGCTTTCTCTCATTATGGCATGGCTAGCATGGCTCGATTGCGGCTTGCATGCAATTACCGTACGTGGACGGCCTGTAGTACTGTGTCGGTGTGTGCGACTATTTCAAGGCTAGCCGGTGATGATGAATGTACTTTCGCGCGAAGTTTTGAACTTGTTGTCCGGGCAATGACCATGATGACACGCCCATTCCCTCGGGCCTGTCTAATTCTCGACGTAATTTTTGGGACCATGAAATTGATTGTTTCAAGGCTCTTGCGTACGGCCAAGCGTAGAAGGAAGGGAGTGCTTAAAAGCTGGATATCTCCTATTTTATGGAACTTCTGGAGTCGGCAGATGGGTGAGTTTTCTTAGTGAAAGTAAATGCTTTCTTTTAATCTTTGTTTTATTTTAAACAAATTCGTAATTAAAAAGTTAGATTTGGGCATTGGCCTCCCTACTTCTACCTCCATAGACTTTAGACACAAGACTGTGCATGTACAACTACAATCGACCAGTACCATAATCGAGACAATAATAATCTTAATCATAATATTCATCTTCCTAAAGGCGCAAATTGGAATTGAACCATGGTTTAATTGTGTAGGTAAATTAAAGAAGAGAGGCTACACTCTACATGTATCAATTCAATTCATTTTTTTTTGGGGGGGGGGGTGGGGGTGGCTGTGGAAAACTTAAGGCCAAGAACATGTAAGCTTTGTACATGTACATGTACATGAAAGATCATATGTTTCATTGGTGTGAATCATTCTGTGGTATTTTCAATCTCTCTCTCTTTCTCTCTCTCACCATAACCTAACCCAACCCCTTTTTTTTCTCCTTATCAATTCCTTCTCTCTCTCTCTCTTGCTCTCTCTCTCTTTCTCTTTCTCTCTCTCTCTCTTGCTCTCTCTCTCTCTCTTTCTTGATCTCTCTCTTTCTTGATCTCTCTCTTGATCTCTCTCTCTTCTCTTCTCTTCTCTCTCCCTCTGACCCACACACACACACACACTCTCCCCCTCTCTCTATTTACATGTATCTCTCTCTCTCTTTATACATTTCAGATATAGAATTACTTGGAGATACACTTCGACCTACGGCTTTGTATGAGGATGGGAGAAACCATATATGATGTCTGCATTATAGGAGCTGGAATGGTGGGGTCAGCTGCAGCCAAATGGCTCTGTAAACTGCAACCGGAAACCAAAGTCTGTCTGATTGGGCCTCAGGAACCAACAGAAGAGGTACACATCATTTTCAGTGAACCAAAAACAAAATATGAAAAGAACAGACGATGATAACTTCAGCATTGAAAGAGACCAATGAGACTTTGAAAGGAAGAGAAAGAGAGAGAGAGAGAGAGAAAAAGAAAAAGAAAGAAGGAATAAAATGACACCACTCCCAGGTAATTGCTAATGACATTCTTCTCGAGTCATTTGTTTGATTTTTAATAAAATATCTGACTTTATTTCTCATACCAATTTTGGAAGTGAATATTACAACAAAATGAATAGTTTAACGTTGCGTTGGGCAGTATTAACTGAAAGTCTCATTGACTTCAGTAGAGCATGCAATCATGGCTAACATTTGACAGTGTACTTGATATTGCGATGCAAAGGTGATAATTGTGTACTTTAACATAAGATATCAGATTTAAGATTTTGAATTCCTATGCATCTATGGTGAACCGTGAAGATAATTTTGAATAATAATGATAATTTGTTTGATGGTGAAATGAAATTTACCATTCTTTTCCCACAGGAGTGGCAATCAGGGAAGCGGGAGATATTTTCATCCCACTACGATGAGGGTCGATTGACAAGGGAATTGAATGAGAGTCTGATATGGGGTCTCCTTGCTCGGAGATCAATACAGCGATACAGACAGATTGAGAAAGAAAGTGGTGAGTTCTTAAAGCGGGACTGTACTACTTGTAGCTACTTGCGCCCTCTATAGAGCAAACAATGCCTAAGCGGTCCCTGTTGGTCCCCCATGACCCTCTTTTCTTATGTTACTTGAGAACTGATTTGATGAGAAAACCACCTGTCAGTGACCACGCTGGGATGTGAATGCAGGTTTTTTTCATAGATTGTTTTTAATTTCAAACATGTCAGACCCATGTTAGCAAAACTCTCAGCTCAAAGCATGTGTGGTTGTCATTCTCCTGTTATTAGAATGAAATTGTGAAGTTGTGATTTATGGATATGCTGTGTAATATGTGCATACCCCATTCTGAATTTTCTTCATATTTCCTTGCCTGTTTTACATGTTTAATATGGGTTGATAGAAACTTAAAATGAATCTACATTTATGCTTCTACATTTCTGACAGTGTTGCCAATTTGTGCTATACCAATGAAAACTTTAAAAATGCATAACTTTCTTAGTTTTTATGGGATTTTGCTCATTAACTATCACTGCCCTGTTCCTCTCATTTTGCTGCTTGTATTAAAACCTACTTAATATCAGCGTGGACTTAATTTTGCTTAGTAATAAATTATTCTGGCATGATGAATTCTCATTTTATTTTTTTATTTGTTTTACAGGCATAAACTTCTACCAGGAAGTTGGCTGTTTATATGCCGATTTGAAGAATGGAGAGTCACTACATCAAACAGTACAGAATGCAGAAACGATTGGAAATGTTGCATACAAATCCTTAAATGCTGCTGGTCTCAAAGCCCAGTTTCCCTATCTGCATGCAGAGGAAAGCTGGCAAATGCTGTTCAACTTCAAAAATGCGGGACATGTCAGTGCCCGGAATCTCGTCGCTGCTCAACAGAAAATAGCTGCATCTCATGGGTGTGATATCATCAATGATGTTGTGGTGAAAGTACAAGAGAAGGAGACATCAAGGGACGGTTTCATCAACATTGTTTGTCAAAGTGGGCGTAAAGTTGCTGCCAAACGTGTACTGCTCTGCACAGGTGCCTTCTCCAACAGCTACGACCTGCTACCCAGGGGCAAGCAGATTGAGTTCTACCCCATAGAGGTCTCTGTAGTGAAAGCAGAGTTAAGCCAGGACGATGCTCTCAAAATGGCGGACATGCCCGGGATGATGTCCAGAGTACCGGGAAAAGAATACTACATTCTGCCTCCAATCAAATACCCTGATGGTAAGGAATTATTAACCCCCCCCCCCCTCACCCCCCACCCCTCACCCCATACACACATACACCCTTCTCCTTCCCCTCCTCATTCACATTTGATGCGGGAGTCAGCAGCATTTTAATTGTTATTGTATGGGAACGGCAAGGGGGGGTGAAATATGTAGCTATGCACAAGAACGATCCCACACATGCTCACTTTCTGTGTTATAAGATACAGAAATATAAAAGTCATTGTGCTTTTGCCATTAAAAAGAAAACCTCCCATGTTTTACTGCATTGTGTACAGGTGCCTTTATTTAGGTCTTCAAATTTACATCTTGTGCTTCACATCTTACTATAGAATCAATGTTTTCATTAATGAATCCTTAATCAATGTCTAATATCAACCTTGTAATTATTAAAATTAGATGATAGCATCTTCATGTATGTCAGATCCGACATTGTTCAGAATTTTGTATTCAGGAGTGATGCATTTCAGGATCTACGCTTACTTTAAAAAGAATTTCCTACTGAAATGTTTAACCAGATAACTTAATTTAGAGTTGATACGAAAAGAAATATAGTTAGATTCAAATTGATCTTATCATATTCAGGGAGTTATAGTAAAGCGTATGCATCATTTATCGAAAACTGATTTTTGTAAAAGTGTACAAGTAGTGCAAAGATGAATAAGTGTAGAGTCTTTTATATGTTGCAGTCCTCTTCTTTTCTCTTTCTCCAAGCTCTCTATCCGCCTCTCCTCCTTGCCTATCCCTTTCTTCCTTTTTTCCTTTCTTCTATTTATAATGTATATTATGTATTTGTGTATTGGGGCGTACCCATTACAAGCTCTGCTTATCGGGTTTCGCACCTTCTTCCTTGTAATACAAGTTCTTTCATTATATTAATGTTCGTACGTATAAATTGTATTGTTTGAACAGATGTCAAATATGTTGTCAAATTGAATGGAAGAAAATAAATGTTCACTTAAATTGAATTGAATTGAATTGCAAGTACAGTTTGAACCCTGCATCAAGTCAGTTTTCTTCCGATTTCCTTTGTCTTATTCTTTTTTTCTTTCCATAATTTGATTGCAGGAAAGTATTATATCAAGATCGGAGGATATAACACCAGCATCACCTTACTACGTAATCACCGAGAGATATCAGAATGGTTCCGATCTCAGGGGCGTTATGAAGATGACACCAATGAAGCTGTAGAACTCTTGCAATTCATTGTTCAAGGTACAGTTGGCCAGGCACATTAGGGGGGTGTTTCACAAAGATCCCAAGTTGAACTGAACTCTAAATTGGACTTAAATTATTATGGAGAGCCATTTGTAGCCTATAAATAAAATATGTTCAAAAGCGAAAATTAAAGTATTTTAGACTTTTTATAAATTCCACATCAAGAACATTAAATAACCTTGATATTAGAAAATATGAATGATTTGAATCAACATTTTATGCCTTTTGAAGTAACTTTTACAAAATATTTTCATAGATGCTAACGGCTTTCCATAATTTTTAAGTCTAACTTGGAGATAAGTTCAACTTAGGATCTTTGTGAAACACCCCCCCCCCCCAGAACTGATCGAGCTTAGGATGGGAGGGGGTAGGGGGTAGGGGATCCACCTCCATTTATTTTTTATTTTTAATTGTTTGCAAGGTAATTACTACCTGCAAATACAGTGAAGATCATTGCAAATATGAATGTTGAAATCAAACTTAGTATTCATGTATCATCCACCCCTGTTCAATGTGATTTTTGAGTTTTTGGGGTATTAACATTGTATAATTATTTGGAGCTGATGTAGTGTTTGGGACCCAGACCCATTTTTCTTTGATTTGTAGCTTAATTGTCTACAAAAGAAACAAAACCAAGCTGTATCAACTTGAATGTTGGTATATGCTCTGGCCACAGTTGCTCTGTAGTCAATTTTGTAGCATTAAAAAGTCCTGACTTTAACCCTTGACCCTAAAGTATGCCTAACCCCAACTCTTAACCCGATCTAAAAGTGATCGTAGCCCTTACACTAAACTCATATCTGTTTGATAACATTGATAAAATAAAGCCCTGACCACAAGTCATGTGGGTATGTTGGGTGAGATAACCATTAATTGAATTAAAATCTTTGTATCTGTTATTTATTTTTATTCATATGATAGATTTGAATCCGATCTCGGTGACCACTTCATGCTGTGTCAGCTCTCACACACCGACCAAACTCCTGTATTGTGATATGATAACACCACGCCTTGGAGCTCTGATGGGCATGTCGGGTCAAGGGGCCAAATCCAGCGATGAGATTGGCAGAATGGGGGCAAAGATGATCGCCAGGGGGTCGTGGGATTATGATCTCCCTGCAGAACTCTTTAGATTACAGTACAAGAAAACAGAGAATGCCAAGCTATGATTAGGGACCGAGCCTAAGGTAAATCTGAAATAAAATAAACATATGGAATATAATGAACATATGGAATGTAATGAACATATGGAATGTAAGGAACATATGGAATATAATGAACATCTGAAATATAATGAACATATGCAATATAATGAACATCTGAAATATAATGAACATATGCAATATAATGAAACATATGAAATATAATAAACATTTGTAATATAATGAACATCTGGAGTATGATGAACATCTGAAATACAGAGCATAAAATAATCAAATATGATATACAATTACACTGTTTTGTTTGAGAATTATGAGAATATTATCTTGATAAACTTTGTGATAGATTCGTAAACATATTCTTAGTAGACATGTAAAATGGAGCACCATTGCATTAAAATAATATGCTTGTTTGCATCCTCGGCACCCCGCTTCCAAAAATCACTCCTCTGCTCCTGACATGAAGTAAAATTGATTGGAAATTCAAAGGCTCTAGGTCAGCTTTAGCTGACAATTCTACGAGGGAAATTGTTGATTAGCGGACGTAATTTGACTTGAGGGTCAATTAATTATTGAATATTTGGTCAAGAGGGTAATACCAGTCAGTGCACCGAATCTTGTAAGCAGCAGCAGAGAGAACCAGTATAAGAATCGTAACTAGAAATGCTGTTTGGGGAGCACTATTTGAGAGTCAATAAATTATTGAATATTTGATCGAGAGGGCAATACCAATGCACAGAATCTTGTGAGCAGCAGCAGAGAGAACCAGTATAAGAATTGTAAATATACCTGAGTTTACTACTGTTTATTTTCGTCTCAATATCAATCCCTGTCATATCAGCGAATTTTGTAAGACTTCACCTTCACATTTTTGATATGTTACTCAAGGTGTTGGGTGATTAAATATCATAATAGCAGCAATTAATTTTCAAAATGGAACCACCACTTACTTCAACTGAATTATTGATTCAATCTGGCAACCAGTTCTAGTAGGGTAGCTTATTTATAGTGATGTTATTAATCATAATTTTATAATCAAATATGGAATGTTGTATAACTTTTACAAAATATGTTGTATCGATGGTTGCACTTTAAATCTGAACCTCTATTGTGTCTAAGAGAATGCATTTAATGCAATATAGGCTAGATTATACTTTAGATAGATTATTTTTATATAGATGTGTGTGTATACCTGTTATGGAATTGCCTAAAGTATATATGGAGCTTTGACAGTTAAAAGTAGACGAGGATTCCAAAGAGTCAAATTTGTAGACAGAAATTAAAATTGTTCAAATAAACGAAAAAGTTGTACCCAACACAAGGTTGTACAAGCAATAACCCTATGTGCATGTATAGGCCTACAAAGTACCTACCTCATGATCACAAAGGAGACTTTAAAAACCTGTCTACCTTTATGCACTATGAACATGACGGACAAAGAAAGATGACAAAATATACAGTTCCTCATCATTCTACCCTCAACAATTGCTGTGGTAGACAAAGGAACATCCCTTCACTGCTATTATGTAAACATGTGTAGAACAGGTGAATATGCTCCTTTGTCTACCACAGCAATTGTTGAGGGTAGAATGAGGAACTGTATATTTTGTCATCTTTCTTTGTCCGTCATGTTCATAGTGATGATCATGATGGGACGATAATCCCTTCTAACAATGTGCTTGTTGTCAGACATACTGTAGTCCAATGACAGATACTCTCTTAATAGGCTTTTGTAACCAAATTAAATGCATACGTCTTTGTGAAGTGCCTTGATGCAAATTATTTAATTCACCTGTTACAAATAATTGTATTTCAATAGTCAGAATGCGAATTGCATATATTAGTTGATGCTAAAAATTGCTTGGTAAGACAAACAAAATGGCTTGCCTTATAAATATGTCGTTTATGCCCTGTATTACAAACATTTCCTATTTTTCATAATTATATCCTACAAGGTCCTCTTTGATGAAAAGTAGCTATTAATGGCTCATTCGCACATGATACAGGAAAGAGTATCATGTTTTTTATTTGGATGTGTTTGTGTTTTTATGTGCAACTGAATGGGGGTGGTAGAATGGAGGTTTACGAACATAAGTCCTATATCTACTCGCTAATCTGTGTGTTTTAAAATACAGAGAATGTGAAGCGCATAATGTATTTTTGTAAAGAAATTATTAAAAATCTGCTGCATTTTACCATGTTATAATTATGTGAAGGAGTCTTAAGAAGGCTTCTTGTTTTGTTGTTGTTTTTGATTGTTTTTAAAGATCTTTTTGAAATTCATTCATCAATGAATATTAAACTTTCTTGCTGTGCTGCATCAAATGAAAGGATAGTGTTGCTTTTTATTTAAGTCACCAGTGTCTTTGGTGTTCAAGAGTCCAATTACGGCACATCATTTTAAATAAATATATATTTTTGTATTAACAAAATTAACTGTGTGCAAATAAGATTATACTGGAGTGAATAAAACATAGATAATATAATCAGAGAATATCCTTGCATTTGAATATATTTAATTCATATTTGTGGTGTTTTACTTCAACCCTAAAAAAAAGAATGAATGAACTCTTTTGGAGCTGTTGATTGCAGCATTTTCTTGGACATTTCAGATATTCTATAGCACATTTGTACTTTTAAAACAGTGAATAGGCCTACAAATTTGAATGCCTTTTGTGATATAATTTTACCATGAATGATGCAGACCCTTTTCATACCCTTTATTCATTATAAAGAGAAAAAAAATGCAGTCTGCATCATTTTGAGAATTGTCAACTTCATGTCGCTATGTATCTATTTTCCTAGTTGTTGGTGACAGAATTGTAAAACAATGAAACATTTATTAAGAGAGAGAGCGAGAGAGAGAGAGAGAGAGAGAGAGGGGGATAGAGAATCAGATAGGGAGGCGGTTGGCATGGTTATAAAGAGAGAAAGAGATATATCATAGGGGGGGGGGTGAGATCCTGCGATGTCTATGATAATAGGCTAAGCTAGTGTGATGAGGAGTCTTGACCATGCTGATAGAAAAATAAAAAGAGATCAAAGTAAAAATACGCTCAAGTCAACTTCAACTAAACAATGTGACATTTCATATGTTATGTTACCATTATAACTTCATTTCTAATTTAGATAAATTTGAGCCATCGTTGCTTCTCTCTGTTCCTTCTTTTTATCTCTCTTGTCTCTGACTCATCCTTCTCTCTCTCTCTCTCTCTCTCTCTCTTTCTCTCTCTCTCTCTCTCTCTCTCTCTCTCTCTCTCTCTTCTTCAATATTTCTCAAGTCTTCTGTTTCCCCTCTTCTCTGTCCAAAACTGTGTCTCTTTATATACTTCTCCCGTCACCGTTTCTCCTTTCTCCTCCTCATTATCTTTACATGCCTATAGTTGTCGATCTGTCTCTCTTTCTGTCTCTCTATGCCCCTCTCTCTCTCTCTCCCCCTCTCTCTCTCTCTCTCTCTCTCTCACACCCCCCCCCCCGATGTACACCCAATTTCATATAAAAAACGGAAAAAGCAATTTCCATCTGAAACCGACAGCTGAAAGAGATCGGAGCCCAGATTTGTTCAAGAACAGCACTAAAAACTCGATGCTAATTTGCTGGAAAACATACATTATTTATTTTGATCTAACTGATCTTTTGAAGCCCCTTAAATTATGTTACCTCACTACAGATAGACAAATTCGTGCAACACCTTGAAAAGCTAAACAAAACTTTGACCTCGACGCTTCCCCCGGATGAAACATGAGTGCACTAAAGAAAAAAAAAAGTTTTTTAAAATGTAGGTCCATGCTCTGACTCTCTGAGCAGGGGCTATTCAACACGCATAACTTATATTCAAGGGATAGTTGAGTTCTGTTTTCAGATCACAAATGCCTTCAAAGTGCATGGTTATTGTTCTTATTCTTATCTGTGCCATTTCTAGAGCCCCTTTATAGGACCTAAAATTGCTAAGAAGGTAATTTTAGACCCCAAAATGTGTGAAAGTAAAACATGTTCCTATAATTTCTCAATAATGAGGATGAGGGTGTTTCATGTTATTTTGTATATTTGGTGTATTTAGACATGCTAGTGGATCAATTTGTTAACTTAAATTTTATTTGAAGGCCGATATGTGCACAATTAAAATCAAGTTGAAATTTATTTAGTTTACCCTGTCGTCTAGATATCCTTTAAATGCTTTCATTCAATTTCAGAAGAAAAATACCAAATACCCCCCCCCCCCAAAAAAAAAAAAAAAAACAACAAAACAAACCCAAAACCAAAAAATGAAAATGAAAAATGAAAAAAAAAAAGAAAAACAAATGAAGAAAAAAAGAAAAAAAAAAGAAGACAAAAATGAAGAAAAAAAATGAAGAAGAAAAAAAAAATGGAAAAAAATGAGGCGGTCCGAAAAAGAAGAGAAGGAAAGGACGATAATTTGTGTTTGTTTTGTTTGGCCTCGGGGTCAGTCAGATGAACTTCTAACGCTGGGGTCAAAGTCTAGACAACATTGCCTCGGGATATGCCTATTGCTCCCTCAGTATGAATTGCACTCACAATGTCTAATAATACTACTAATAATAGGCATTTCTATAGCGCCGTCTATCTAGAAATTCTATTCCGAGGCGCATTTATCTGTGGTCTCTCCTACACCCGTCACGACGATTATATTGTAATCTGTTCACGGTATGTTATATTATTTTTGTTGAAACTTGTTTATACTTAGTGTTATAATTAGTAGGCTATATTATGATTCATGTATATGACATGTTGTATGTTGTACATTTTATGTATATTCATGCAACCACCTGCATGCAACTGGCTAAAATGCATTACATACCGAACTTTCGACTCATCATTTCGGTCTAATACCAGCCAACGCGTGAATTGTAAGTTGCCTTTGGACCCATACAATATTTAATATATCCAGGCGCGTACGCAGGGGGGGGGGGGGGGGGGGGGGGGGGGGTTGGGGTTGGGGGGTTAAACCCCCCCTTTGGTAATTTTTTGTGTGTAACCCCCCCCCCCAAACACCCCCTAACCCCCCCTTTTGAATTTGTTTTTTATTTTTTTATTTTTTTTGTAATTATAACCCCCCCCCCCCTTGAAAAAAATCCTGCGTACGCGCCTGAATATATCTATCTGTCTAACACATGCATTACTCATAATGTATGTATGTCGTACAGTCCGCCTTCGCATACTGTCGCATATAGTAATTGTTTGTATCCTACAACTTCATGTATTGTCAAAATGTAACATTATTTATAGTAAATGCAATTTCTCAATTCAGGCATCTAATAAGGTCTGTTATAGCCATGACTGACAATTCTAGTCATATTATGGTGTAATATCTGTATGGAAATAATAAAGGTAAATAAGTTAAATTAACAACTGAATTATTCACAAACCTGGTAGATTTGACGTTTTTGTTTGTGTTTTACGTAGCTCAAGAATGAAAGATGGATGGGTTTGTTAAATATTGTCAGATGAAAGCTTTGATATGTCACATTCTCAACAAACATAAATCGGGACAAATCAATTTTTCACATATTTGTTTAAAAACAAAACTTGGTAAAAAGGGTGTGGATAATTTAATTGTCAACTTTGCATGCATCTTGAGGAATAACCTCTTATGATGATTTAGAAACTGATCGGTGTACTACAAACATGTAGACATAATTCGATCACCCTTGCAACCATACACAGTGAGAGGGGGGGGGGGGGGGGGGGGGGAGGTGGGAGCATTTTAGTGAATGAAAAATCTGATAAGCTTGATCATCGTTTATGAATATACAAAGTCATTAGGCCTTTAATTATAGCGCGCCAAATGCAATAGTGCCTAATTTCTCTTACATCTTGACAAAAAGTGTGCATTGTATTTATACTATACATCATTTCAACGATATGTCCATGTACAACACATCATGTAACATTGTATATATCAGATTACACACTTGTTGCATGCATTCGATGTATAATTATGTGATTAAAATCATGCGAGGCCGCCATCTGCCTTCATTAGCAATTAATAGACCTGGTAGAATTGTAATTTTATGACTATCATGTTAATGTCACTACTTTGTCAAATGATTAAATTTTGATTTATCTATACTCTGTTTACTTCGTATGTATTCTACTTTTCTTGCATAAAGAAATGATATCAACAACAAAATCTCGAGTCTAGTACGGTACTGGTCATGGCAGGAACCATGTATGATGTCTGCATTGTAGGAGCGGGAATGGTGGGGTCAGCTGCAGCCAAATGGCTCTGTAAACTGCAACGAGAAACCAAAGTCTGTCTGATTGGGCCTCAGGAACCAACAGAAGAGGTATATATTATTATACAACATGGAAATTCAAATATAGCACTGAGTAGGAAAACAAAACAAAAGAAAACATACAAACATATAGACTAACAAGCAAATATACAAAAACGCAAATGAAAGTTATTCCAAATCAACAAAATGAACTCTGCAAAATAAATGAAAAGAAGGTACACATTATTCGTAAGGAGTAAATATGTCATTTTTACTCATAACAATTGTAATTTTTGTACATTCAAGGTTTGAAGTTCTGACTGAAAAACTCAGGCCAATGTTCTTTATTTTAATGACAAAACATGCACTTTTGATTCAGGGCATATCAATATTAATATTGAATATATTTTCTTCTTCGGATGTATTCATTAGATTTAAAATGACCTTGACCAATACAGAATTAAAACGCAAGTAACATTTTTTTTACATTATACATCATAATCAATTTTGTAATTTGTTTCAAATAGTTGCTGCAAGAATAAATGAGACAATACCGTAATTATAATCTTAGATACTGGTCATTTACCAAGATTTATTTATAATGTGAGAGCTCGGGAACAAGTGAATGGAGTGACTTGACAAGTTCTAAAATAATAAAATATAACCTCAAATATTGAAAAGTACCATGAATCAAGATGAAATTCATACCCTTTAACAGGAATGGCAGAAGAGGGAGATATTTTCAGCCCATTACGATGAAGGACGCCTGACTAGGGAGATGGATGAGTCTCTTATTTGGGCGATACTAGCACAGAGGTCAATAAAACAATACAGAAATATCGAGAAAGAAAGTGGTAAGTATATAGTTTTAAGGCTTGTTCAGATATGCCCGGTAAACCGATAAACATTAACGTCAAGAACCCTAACTACAATTACTGAATACAGGGCCTTGTTGCATAGACATTACCAGAGATGGTAACTGCCATGGAAACCTTGATTTGATTGGCTGTTGAGTGGTGTTGCCAAGGTAGTTAATATTGATGACAAAGTTACCATCAATGGTAAGTTTCACGCAACGGTGCCCTGATTGTATAAGCAGAACCTAATTTAAACACACTCATCGCGGTTATAGTATAATAATAATATAATAATTAGAAGCCTCATCAGAAACAATGCTCTTCTTCCTAAGGGCCCTGCAATTATCATTACACCAGCAATTGCCAGGTACCCATTTACACCTGGGTGGAGAGTGGCAAATGTGGAGTAATGTCTTGCCAAAGGACACTAATGCCCGGCTGGGATTCAAACCCTCAAACCTTCTATTGAAAGTTAAGTGAACGAACCTCTATACTACGACACTTCCACAATGTTTTCCAGTTGAAGTATACATAAGAAGAAGCCTAGTTACTTACCAAATTGCACTGTAACCATGCTAACGTCCCGATGTTTGTTAAATCTCAATGTTTGGACCGGAATGTAAATTGACTTTTTATTTACCTTTTTCTAAGTATGATCATTTACAGCGAAAACACAACAATTAATATCCTTGTTTTGCTTTATAACCTTCTGACACTTGCTGGACTGCCTAATCAGTGGACCATATCTTTTGTAATTTGATTATGCTATTTTTATCGATTTTTTTATTGTATCCGTGTTTTGTTCTTCTCCCAGGCATCAACTTTTACCAGGAAGTTGGATGCGCTTTTGTTGACATTCAGGGCAAGGAGAGCTTAGAAGTTACGAAACAGAACGCAGAAAAGATGGGCGTCACAACATACAAAGCTTTTGACTCAGTTGGCCTTCAAGAACAGTTTCCATATCTTCATATAGAGTCAAATTGGGAATTTCTGTTCAACTCTAAGAATGCCGGTTACGTCAGTCCCCGGAATCTCGTCGCAGCTCAGCAGAAAATAGCCTCATCGCACGGCTGTCAGGTGATCGATGACGTTGTGGTGAAAGTCCATGAGGATGGTGGTGGTGGTGTTGATGATGATTTCTTGAAGGTTCTTTGCCAGAGTGGTCGTGAGGTAACTGCCAATCGTGTACTCCTCTGCACCGGTGCCTTCTCGAATTGCTACGACCTGTTACCCGAAGGCAAGCAGATCGACTTCGAACCGATGAAGATCTTTGTCGTGAAACCAGAAGTCAGTGAGGAATACGCCAAGAAACATGCAGACATGCCCAGTATGATTACCAACATTCCAGGCAAAAGGAGTTATATTCTACCTCCTATCAAGTACCCGGACGGTGAGGCAAATGAATCCAAGCATTTTTGGTTGATGTGTGCTCAGTTTTATATAGGCTGATCAAAATTAAAAGAAGTATAACTCAATTTATTTTGAAAATACACTTTGTACAAAAATGGGTATAATTATGCAGGGTTTGACACTAACAGGGCCCGGAATACAATAATGGTCACCCAAAATCTCAATCTGGACTCCCAAATTTCAAAATGTTCCCATAGGGCTTTAATTTAGCCCTATAGAGACTCTAAGAAGTTCGATCTGGATATAGTACCCCTTTCAAATAGGTCAGTATGGAGCCTTGGTATATGGGTATATGGGACTACACAAAGCCTAGCATAGAGTTTATTCCAAATATTCCAGCTATTTCTTGTCATATTGTGAATACGAGGGCTTTTCAAGAATAGTCCATTTCAGGGAATATTTTCATTATATTCCAAAGAGACATAATAACGAATTTCCACTGAAATAACATTCCATCTTTACCAGAACGCAATCCAAAACTCACTTTACTGCTTTAGGAAAGTATTACCTCAAGATCGGTGGATATAAGGTCCCCAATGTTGCCAGTGATCTTCAAGACATGGTGGAGTGGTTCCGATCAGAAGCACAGCATCAAGACAAGAAAGACGCCACTTTGGACATGTTGAAGTTCTTTCTTCCAGGTAAATCACTGAACTTGAACTTCAATTGTACCACTCCCACCCCCCCCCCAATTAAAAAAAAAACTGTATTTTAGGTACAGGTATATATTTTATTTTAAGGATTATCTGTGATTGTGCATCTTGTATCAATATGTTGGTTATTTATACCGAACCTCTTTGAATTAGTTAAGGGGAAGTAAAACACCTTGTCAAGTTTATCTTTGTTTTGGCACAGTTTTGCTTCTATGTCATAAACGTATGTATGATTTGTTGATAGATCTGGACCCCATTTCTGTACGAACAGCTCGTTGTGCAACCTCATACCCACCTACTAAGATGCTATACTGTGACATGGTCACAACACGCCTTGGAGTTGTGATGGGTTTGTCTGGTAAAGGGGCCAAATCCAGCGATGAGATTGGTAGAATGGGGGCAAAGATGATCGCCAGGGGGTCGTGGGATTATGATCTTCCTGCAGAACACTTCAAGCTAAGGTACAAGACCACGGGGAGCGCAACAACCTAATCGCAGAGGCGCTATTCTGCCTCGGATTACATGGAGGATCTCCTTATACCAAAAGGTATATTATATCCATTGCGCTCGCGTCTACCTTACATCTCAGTCACACCGCTAAACCAACTCCATCCAGAACAACTACCAAGCCGACTTATTTTGGGCCATAGAGGTTATGTAATTTGTCGTTGAGGTGTCGGTCTTATCGGTGAGGTGTCGGTCTTGTCGTTGGGGTATCGATCTTGTCGGCGTGACTGAGGTATTCATCATGGCCCGTTGTCTCACATCTCTCACTATGCCAGTGCCATTATGGTAGTAGAGCTCTTGAACAGGTCACACTATTTCTTTTGAATAAGCTACCCTAGCTCGGGCTACCCTGTAGCGCCATGAGCATTAATTGCATAGAAATCAAAATCGGCTTCTGTTTATTACTCGGAGCTACTAATTTTGTATAATTATGTACACGTATGTATTCAATCTAATTCCCAAAGGTATGGACTTACATGTATAACCTATAGTTTAATAAGTTATGTTTGTACAACTTATTTCACAGCGCATTGAGTGACATTAATGTTTGTCAGAAGGAGTGCTGAAAAATAATTATGTAGCATTATTACAATTATTTATAACTACTAAATTGAATACAGAGAGAAGAGCCGCTTCCTGTGCTTTGAAATCATGTGTAAATTTATCTTATTTGGAATTTTTTTTTTGCTCAATGATGAATGTTAGGCCTAATGTGGGCTCGTGAAAATAATTATATATCTTTTTTTTTCTGTTTCCCTTTTAGCTGTTGTCAAAGCCGATTATTGCCGTGTATAAAGTATAATTTGTCACAATTAAGTTAGTCATTTGACACCACAGGTGGAATTGATGGTTTAACACAAAGAGATTCGATCATACACAGTTTGCCCTCCGTTTAACACCACAAGTTTATTGATGGTATTTGCACAATCTTGTTGTAGCAAATAATTATACAAGCATAATTGTATAATTGTAACCTGTATGTTTCCGATTCTTTTAAATATATTTTCATTAAAACAATTCCTCTGACTTTAAGTTGACACTTTCCTGTACAAATGGTTTCAAGATAGTTATCTTACAAAATCTCCATTGGTTGCCTGTAAAAGAACGTATAATTTTCAAAATCCTTCATCAAATCATGAACAGAACAGCTCCTGAATACAACCAGTCTTTAGTTCACCTCTACCAACCCACACATACCCTCCGATCCTCCAACTCTGGTCTTCTACACATACCGCTTTCAAAGAAATCTTGGGGGGGGGGGGGGGGGGGAGCTTTTGCTCATGCCGGACCAGCCCTGTGGAATTCACTTCCACAGAAGCTGAAGAACTCCGACTCTTCAACGTCTTTTAAGAGCAACCTTAAATCCCATTTGTTTAATTTTGCGTTTTGAAGACAGACATTCATTCATCCTTTCATTTTTGCATTTTCTTTCTTATGTAAATGTACACGATTCTTTGTCATGATGTAATGTGTTCCTAGTAATATTTTGAAGCGCCTTCAGCATTAAATTAAAATGGATAATGGCTGATTTTCTGAAGGTAATCATTTGAAGTGGTAGTTGTCTGGAAACTTGGGGCAGGTTACCTAATCGGTAATGAGTAATGGTTTAATGGTTTAGTAATTGTTTGATGGTTTAGTAATGGTTTGAGGAGTAATGGTTTAGTGGCAGGGGCTTTTTAGTCCGGGAGGAAAGTCCTGGGCCCTATTTCACAAAACTTGTCATCAGTGACAAATGACAGTTTTTGTTATAAGCTAGGGAAATCCTTGCTTCTGATAGGTTATCAGAAGATTTGTCACTGATTTTTGTTATTTGTCATTGAAAAAAGACTTTGTAAAACGGGTTCCTGATTAGGATGTGGATTTTTTGGATGCTGTACATGTAAAAATAATATTTTATCGGTCTCTAATTTACTGTTTACTTCGGGTTTAGTCCCGGCCCTCTCATTCTAATATCTTTCTCAAAATGTACTTGGATAAATAAGTAATTCTGCATGTTAATTGGTTTCAAAATATATGTATTTTTAATATCAAGTAGTGTGTTTATTCTCAAATAAAGACATTCTTCTTATCTGTCTTCAAAATATGATTCACGCAAACTAAGAGAATCCTCATGCACAACAAAACTGTCTTTCTCTCTTTTTTTTACCCTCCCAATCTAAAATCGTCTGTTTGGAGCCAGAAGGGCACTATCTCATCACAGAGGCAACTCCCTTCTGGCTCTTAGCAGACACAAACAAAAATCCAAATCGTCTGACCCTGGCTGTGATGCCTAGAGATATACGCAAGCTACGAAGGAGTGCCTTGACATTTCATATTAAGTTTCCTGAGTTGTCTCTGCAATGATCTCTCACAGATCACAGGAAAGATACTAAAATATCTTGTAGAGATCATTATGATCTAATTTTGCTCATAAATCATATTTTTTATAAACCATATGTTCTTGACCTTTTCCTCTGCGGGATAACTACACTAGACATCAATATAAACAATCAAACGACGAACAGACAAACAAAGGAATATTTAGTTCAACGTTATTTTTGGTTTGTGATATAACATCGTTTTCCTTTTTCCTCTTTTTCTCTTGAATGAACATCTCAATCAACATTACATAAAATACATGCAGATATTGTAACATGACAAAATATAAAACAATTTCGGATATATATTTATTAAAATGAAACATTAGAGCACAAATTCTATTTTCCATTACATCGATAATGATAAAAGTAATAATAATTACAATGTTATATTGTTTAAGTAAGTACTCATTATGAACAAATATTGTCAATAATGTAAATTCAGAGAAAATATCTATATAACGAGAATGTTAAAGGTACAATTTTCAGGCTAAACAAATGAAAAGGTTAAATTCCAAAGGCATTTGAAAGATAATGCTAATTTAGAACTTCCCTAAAGAGAAGGGGGCTTGAAAATGTCTGTAAGTGGGAAAATAACGACTATTAGTTAACGAATCGACTTATTAAGAGCTATAGCACCAGTAAGTAATAGTCTAATTTTCAGACCACTGTACTGAATGGTCGTACATTTTATGCTGTGCAAATGTTTGATCAGTTTAATTCTGGCCATTACAAGCTCATGTACCCTTTTGCTGCTCATTTTATCACCGATTTTATGTATGTTATTACCAAAGCAGAAGAAAAAGCCAGTCAGTCACTCAACAGTTTCTGACAGTGAAGTCTAGCAAGTAAACGGGTTTCCTTGCATAATTTGAATATTATAGGTCACTGCTAACGTTTAAATTTCACAGATACTTTAGGACGTACATGCATATTCATAATTCCTGCAAAAGTTCTATAATATGATGTCGGTTCCAAAAGGGACATAGTATCTTTAAAGTGATATATGTTTATTTTCTCTGTATACTCGTTTTATGTTGTATGTCATGTCCCATGTACATTTTATTCATTTTCTCTGTGAATAATGCATGTAAACTCAACAAATTTTCTTTTGGACCAATTAAATTTGAATTGCATTGAATTGAATTAATATGACTTGAGCCATGCAGATGTAACGTCATAACTATTGGTCATGTAATTGGATAATTACTGACCCTGTGCCCCTTCCCCATAACAACGCCCCTCCCCCATTAGTTTATAGTTTGCCAAGAGACTATTCATTTTGACTTTTCTTTTTTAAATGAAATAACTGAATAAAGGCCCATGATGGACGATATATTCTGGTCGAATTCGCCCGTTAGCAGTGTTTAAGCCTAAGCCCTGACTGTATCTATTAATACACGGAATGACGCAGAATTGTATATTGTAGAATGAGATTTACAGGAAGGCACTATTATTGCACTTCACATGCGGGGGTTAGTATCTCCGAGATCAATGGAGAATAATATATACAGGTTGAAATCTGACAAAAATCTTCATCTTCTAGAGCTTTCCAGTGAGTGAGCTCTTTGGAGAATTCTTCCTATATTGAACCTTGAACAGGTCTGGATTCAAGTCGTAGTTCCACGACCCTTTTGAAATCATGCTTGCACCCATACGTCCGATTTCGTTGCTGCATTTTGCCCCGAAGCCGTTCATACCGATCAAGACGCCGAGACGAGAGGTCAACATGTCACAGTAGAGCTGACCGGTAGGGGTGACCGAAGCGATGCAGCAGTCAGTTGTCAGAGAAATTGGCCGGATTCCTATTTTCACAGCAACACAAATGAAACAAAAAAGAGGGATAGTTACAAGACATGATCCATTTTCATGCTGAAGATGATAAACATGATCCAATACGAAGCAGTCTACATAATTATATTTCTTTATTTTTTCTTTTCTTGGGGGGGGGGGGGGGGGGGGTAATAGTCCAAGTAAGACTTGGCTATACATTTCAAACATGGTCTTAATTGATCGCTCTTTAATTTGAGGTTGAAAAGGGAAATGATTACTCCAACGGCGCCCCATAACCACCCCACCCCTCCCCCTCCCTCTCTCTCTCTCTCTATTCCATCTCCTTCCCCCTCTCTCCTCTAGACAATCGAAATAATTCCCGTCACCCCACCGCCCCCCCCCCTCTCTCTCTCTCTCTCTCTTCGAGCTACCTGGTATCAGCTCTCGGAGCACAGTGATGGTCTCTGAGGTACCAAAGTTCCTCCCATGACTTCTGAACCACTCCGCCGCTCCTTTTAGATCACTGAACTGATTATCCAGACTAAACCACAGTCCCAGCTTCAGGTAGTACTTCCCTGAGAATTCAGAGAAAACAGTACACAGTTAAAGAGAAGGTTGAGTTCTGGGGAGAGGTGAAAAATAAGTTGTGAGCGTTATCATTGTTAGAACTTCAGAGAAAAGTGTTCCCTTGAATTTAAACGACTCAAATTTCTATTCCTTTAATTCTATTATAAACGACTGATGTGGAAGACTAATCAACGCACCATTTCGGCACAACTGGGGGGGGGGGGGCTTTGGGCGAATGGTCCGTTCCAGTCTAGGCGACACTCCCAACGCACCCTTTCGGCACAACAGACTGTTTTTTTTTTGGACGAATGGTCGCGTTCGCGACGCTATACCCTTTTGGCATAAGCCGTTTCTTTCACAATGCTATCGCATGACCAGAACTCGAATTTATCTTTAAATCCATTAGCTCGACATGGTGATTTGACTGGGAATGTACAACCGTTATCGAAGCTTTCTTTGACGAATATCAGAACGAATCTAATTTGAAAAAGAAGTAGTAGAAAGTAGTAGAAACATGAAATGAGAGTTATCTTTATATTAGGAAAATAGTAATCTTTAGAGAGAGATATCTTTACGATCATCTTTAAAAAGAGGATGAATTAACAAAATTCAGAAATTTCCCCGATTTTCTACATAATGATGCGCAATTAAAATTCTGCTGGGTTTTATATTGCCCTTTTAAATCATCTATATGGTGTGGATATAGTCGCGAAAAAAGAGAACAAGATATTATTTACGGGCTGAATTGTTTATTTTTCTTCTTCACAATCGTTATAATTTTTCATATCATTTTACACAATGATGCAAAATTAATGTCAAATTGGTGTCTATCTTCTGGAATTTCGTTTGTGTCGTTTTTTACATTAATATCTATAAATTATGTTCAATCTTACCGTCAGGGTATTTAATTGGTGGTAGCACGTAACAGTCTTTGTTATCTAGAAGGATGGAGGGCATATCTAACATCTTGATAGCATCTTGTTCCGATAACTCGACCTTCACCACAAAAGTCCTACACATGTTGAAATCAATCTTTCTTTCCCCTGGCAGAATGCTATGGAAATTAGTAAACGCTCCCGTGCAAAGGAGAACACGCTTGGCAAAGATCTCCCTCCCATTCTCAGACAATAATCTGACGACCGTTTCTCCATCTTGTGACGTCACATCAGTGATGCTTGTCACCACTTCATCGATCACGTGACAACCGAGTGATGACGCAATTTTCTGCTGGGCGGCGACGAGCTTTCGAGGACTGATGTATCCGGCCTTCTCGGCCGTCCATACACATTCGCTGTCGTGGTTCACGCGAAGATAAGGGAATTTGGCCTGGAAAGACTGACGGTTGAAGATTTCGTGACGGACACCCAATTTTCCAGCAGTTTCCTTGTAGTTCTGCATCCGTTGATTTCCCTTGGTGTCAATGAATGCACAGCCTACCTCCTGGTAAAACTTGATTCCTATTTGAATATAGAGGAGTGTGAGGTATTTCCTTTTTATTCACAACACACTGGCAGACGCTTGCGCTTTAAGTTTAATCATACTACGCCTACACCAATATTCTTCACAAGATAATTTATAATGATTACGGATAAATCGTTATATTCTAAATACTTTTTGGCAAGTCCAAGGTATGTCCCAAACGTTACCAGCTGTTATGGAATTATATTATGGAATTGTAAACTTGAAATAAAAATGTAAATTCCATTCATATTTGTCTGAATCTCGTAGGGCTATCAGCTTGACACTTATCAGATACATGTATATTGAATTCTTAGTCGGCAACGTATGGGACAGAACGGCTCTGACTTGAACTATTATATGCCAAGGTTTTTTAAAACGAAGTTGAAGTGGTGTATTTTGTATCACATTAAATAATACCACAGCTATAAAAAAAAATGGCTCTACAAAGTTAGAAGAAAAGCAACAAAAAAAAACATTCAAACGTACATCCGATAAACTATCTCCGAAACCTACCACTTTCTTGCTCGATTTCTTTGTATCGTTCGATAGACCGTTGCCCTAGCAACCCCCACGTATAATCTGCATCCAGCTCTCTTGTCACACGGCCCTCATCGTAATGTGATGCGAAAACTTCCCGCCTCCCCTCTTCCCATTCCTAGATCGTGGTCATTACAACAAAAACAAATTAAATATTTTATTTCATTTTATACGCCAAAAACTTGTATTCAATCATTTAAGAACAACAGCAACTCGAAGAAGTCATTTTTGACATACTGGTCAAAGAAAATATGCATGCATGGTTACAGCAGATGTACATGTAAAAAGAAAAGGGGGAAAAATACCTATAATAATGTACAAGGAATACGAAGAGAAAAAAAAATAAAAAAAAATAAGACAATTGATAATTTAATATTGACAAATTAACCAAATCATGAAATAATCCGTTAACGGCGTAATAACAAAAAAAAACATAGAATGTACTGTAATCAGTAATCAATGATATTGAATGTTAATTAACAAAAATGATAACTCAATTCACCTTTTTGGTTGGTTCTTGAGGCCCAATCAGACAGACTTTGGTTTCTGGTTGCAGTTTACAGAGCCATTTGGCTGCAGCTGACCCCACCATTCCAGCTCCTACAATACATACATCATACGTCATCTTGGCCTACAGTCGCAAGCAGTCGTTCCACAAAATAATTCTGGAAAAGAGTGAATGTAAACATCATTTTCAAATTTGGGCTGATGTACAACAATATTGTTCTCAAGTAGCAGGCACTGGGACCACCATTGGCATAGCCTCTTGTCGATGCCCTCGCGCTGTTGGAGTCTCTAAATTCTGACGAGCGAAGCGAGTCAGAGAAACCGCAGAGAAACCGCAAGCGCCTCGGTTTCTCTGACTCGCTTCGCTCGTCAGAATTTAGAGACTCCAACAGCGCGAGGGCATCGACAAGAGGCTACCATTGGCACTACATATAATAAAAAGAACCCTGTTCAAAACAAGTACAGACCCTGGTCTGAGGTTCTGAACTGAACTGACCATCGACGGTGTATACAAATGGTAGTCATTGTGCCGACCACTATACACCCTGAATTTTAATAATATATTGTAGACTTCTTAATATAACAAGTGTTTATTTATCTGTCACTTTTCACGTAGCGTTGTTTGAATATCAAACCTATACACATTAATAATCGCACTTTTCTCAATGCTGCTAATATAGACTACTGTGATATGTAATCGAATCCTAGCGTATACTACTACTCGTATGATCATGGTAGTTGTTTTGTTTTGTTTTTTTTACTAATACGGCGCTCATCATTCAACTTTGAATATTTATGCATATAATCTAGTGGCATTAACAGTACTCGATCTCTAATGATCATAATGGTGTTTTGTATTCTTTGAACTATTCGAGAAATAAAAATTAGGCGAAGTATTTTGCTTTTGAATACTTTACTAATAGGGTTTACATTGATAACCATGCCAAAGTGTTAGGTTTAGGGTTAAGATTGAGGCTATATAAACACGGTTATGTAGGAAACTGAAGTCTTTTTTTATTTAGTTTTTCATTGGTGAAGCGTTCGTCAAATTAACCGACGGAAATTTGGCCGAATTAATTCTGTGTTGGAGCATTCTCTACAGGTAAAGTTGCTCTATAAATTATGCCATGTGCGTGCAATATACATGATTTTAAACTGATATCTCACAAATAATCCGAAGCAATTTTTTTTTTCTCAAGCTTTTTTATTGATTAAAATCAAAGAACGATCACAATTATGAACAAGATTTAAACGTTATATTTAGGGCAGGGAGCAATGGAGAAATACAATGAAACACAATGAAAATGATATATGTCTTTTTTGTTGTTATACATGCACATCTGAGCATCAGTTAAAGTATATACTCCACTTTCAAAAATTAAGAGCAAGTCGAAGCAGTGTTGATATGGCAAAACTGGTCTGAAGAGTATGTAATCAAGCGGCAGTATTAACCTTACTATACAATTACATAACCAAATGGCACACAAAGAGGCCTACTCCATGATACAATAAGCTAATCACACACATAGTACGTTGGTTAAAAGAAGGTACGGGGTTATTGTATCTACTTACCCAAACCAGCTCTTTCATTTTGACTGACCCAACCTAAGAAATCGTTGATTGACCCTATATATACCGATTGATATCAATAAACGATCTTACATAATGAGGTACGTACGTAGGATAAATCGAAGAGAATATAGCGATCGACATTTACAGGTAAAATTACTCCACAGTAATACACACAAGTGAGTATATGCAATTGTCATACATGAAACGCCCTTTGGAATCATGAAATCAATACACAGGCGAATCTACCCTTTGTAATCTAGTACGTAATCAGGGCAGCGTTTCTCGAAACCGTCATAACTACAAGTTCACCGACATCCCATTGACACGTGACACGCGTTTCAATGGGATGTCGGTGAACTTTATGACGGTTTCGAGAAACGCTGCCCAGTAGGATAGACAAGACAAATTTTATTCGGCATTTCTATAAATACTAAAGTAAACGCACGCCGGATAAAGTAAAGTAGGCCTACTTGTTTCATTAATTGAATGAATATAAACGTCACTTTTTCATGAATGTTCAAGTATCATGATTAATATATTTTCACTTCATTGAAACGAAAGATACTATACTTAATGTTATCTTTGAAACATCGAGGAAACCATTATAAATGTTACCGTGTATTATTGTGTTCATACTTGTCCGCTAGGAATCCCTCAATTTTTTCTAATTGCCAATAGGAATTGACTTGTACCTAATTTAACACACACGCTAAATTTGTTCTCAGCAATTCTAACCGGATTAAAATAACCGCTTTCTTTCCTAAGCATCAGTTAACCACACTTGTTCAATATCAAAGGGACAAAACTATATGTCACTAGACTTTCTATGGTCTATACTAGCAGTTTATCAAATTCACCTTTGCTTATTAATTGAACACTATGGTAAAGATGAATGGTGGAGATGAATGGTAGAGATGAATGGTGGAGATGAATGGATAATATGCAAATGATGTGAAATGAATATGTATGGGGTAGAAGAGACTAGAGAAACAAATAGTAATCGTGACAAACAAAAGTAGGGAATGAGTCTAATTTTAACTCTTACACTATATATCTTGTTTATTGTATTTATTGACATTTTGGGCACTTTCTAATAGTTAAACACAGCATTCATGACTTATTATCTAAATGAACATGACATTGCTTTTCTATATATATCGTTTTATACCATTAATCTAACGTATTACACACGCCCACTATCGATAAGAAATGTACAATATGTGACACGTCATGCATGCGCATCCGACCGTTCAACTAACCATGTTACTCATGCAAATTAAATTGGCTAAATTTCAGCTTGATTTAACATATGAGCTAACTTACTTCTTTTGCATGAACTCGGGTTTTAAAGGAAAACATTTTTAGTTACCGGGCATTGTATTTCAAGCCAATTCCTATTGGCAATTAGAAAAACTTGAGGGTTTCCGGCACTCCAGCAAAGCATAGAGAGTCAATGCTAATGCGTATTGACCTCTAGCACTGCATGCTTGCTGTGAGGCAGGTATTATTAGACCCATATACAAATATACACACCAAACAATATCGCATAGACTCTACACAATCATGTCGATGCAGCTGTAAGTAAAGTTTGACACTAGACTTACAATTTGAATTTTTAAATTATTCTTTTTAACATCAGTAATTAAGTTTTAAAAAAAAGTATTTTACTGCTTTTTAGGTGTCATCAATTGTCACTAAAGCACCGATTTTTAGTGAAATCAGTTATGTTTTGTACAGTGGTGTTTGAAATGTTGGGAATCAAAAGCACAGCTTTTACTACACAGCCAGGATAGTGATGCTCCTATGTGTGGGTTTCCGGAGGGTTACCTATAGCGGACAACCGTACCTAAACGTTATTCATAATTATGACACACACTTAAATAACTGATACACGGTTACATTAATAATGGTATCTTCGATGTTTCAAAGATAACATTAGGGACTTTTAGATTGAGTGGACGAGAACGGCGTGAACGTCCATTAATCATGCGTGTCCATGGCAAGCCGTTATTTTGTTTGTTTATTTAAAAAACATGCTTTCAGCTTAGCATAGCTGTTGTTCAGCATGTCCATACATGGTACATTCAAATACATATGATTAAACAGATAAAACACAAGATGTTAACATATAAGTAAATGTTAAGAAGAAGAAAAAAAAATTAAACAAAAGAAATATAATGCAAATTAAACAAAAGAAATATAATGCAAGTTAAACAACAGAAGAAAGAAAGAAAAAAATATATAACTAGAAAGAGTGGGTGGATAATTGAGAAATCAATCTGGTGAAAATATTTAAAGGGAACCCAAACCTTCATACTAAGTTACTTTTATTGTAAAGTTTAAGATATTTGAATAAAATCAGTGAAAATTTGAACTTCATGTTTTTCCTTCTTTCTTGTGATTGAGATAATCTACTCCCCTGAAAGCAAGGTATAGAATGCAAATTGATATTCTACTTCACATGTTATGAAGTCACAGATCAAGAACACAAATAAATACGAAGAAAACGAAATAATTGTGAAATTTTAAGTACAAAAGGCATGGAAAGTTGTCCACAAATGACGCATCAAATTGAATATCGCCCTCTAGTGACTAGTCATTTCAAAAAGCTTTAACTTCATTATTCCTTGCCCGATTTAGTTCAAATTTTCACTGATTTTATTCAAATATCTTAAACTTTACAATAAAAGTAACTTAGTGTGAAGGTTTTGGTTCCCTTTAAGTTACGTGCTCAGCGGATTGACTCTGGGAGTTCATTAGACAGTTTGATACCAATATAAAGTGAACTAAAGGTACTATGTCCCATTTGCAGGCCAACAAAATGAAAAAGTTAGATTCAAACTGCATTTGAAAGATAATACTAATTTAGAACTTCCCTAAAAAAAGGTGGGGCTTGAAAATGTCTTCAAGTGGGAAAATAACGACTATTAGTTGACAAATCGACTTAGGAGCTATAGAGCCAATAAGTAATAGTCTTGATTTTCAGGCCATTGTACCTAATGGTCATACGTTTTATGCTGCGCAAAGATTCAATCAGTTTAATTTTGGCCATCACAAGAAGTGGGTTATTGATGTAGACAAATGCTCATGTACCCTTTACAGCTCATTTTATGTATGTTAGTACCAAAGAAGAAAAAAAGCCAGTCAGTCACTCAATAGTGTCTGACAGTGAAGTCTAGCAAGTAAACGGGTTTCCTTGCATAATTTGAATATGAGGAAACTGCTAACGTTTAACTTTCACAGATAGGACATACATGACATATTCATAATTCCTGCAAAGTTCTACAGCATTTGAGGTTGGCTGCAAAAGGGACATAGTATCTTTAAAGAAAGTTTGTCCGGGGTGTGCCCAAGTGAAGAATACATTTGTGGCTGCGTAATGAATAAGAACTTTCCTTAACAATTATTTTTGAACATAAAGACCGGTTGTGCTAGGTTATGGATCCGTTTAAAAACTAAGATCAATAAGTCCTTCTTAATCTTATTGCTAATGCAATTAATTTTTACATTATTATATATATCGTTTTTGCTATATCTACAATCTACATCCAAAACTATTCTCAAGGCCCTATTTTTTATTTTGTAATTTAATTAAATGATGGGAAGAAGGACAAAGACTATTGGATTGACCTTTTCAAGGATCTACTTGAAAGAGGGCGTACTGGATCTTCTTGGACAAAAATATTATCATTGAAAACTGAAGATGGTACCGCAGATGGCGAGCATGTATGCAGCGAATATAGAGTCTAGGCCTTATAATAACATTTATTCCTATTTCTTGATATCAAGAATTCAATTCTTGATATCAAGAATTCAATTCTTGATATCAAGAAATGATTTTCTGTTGTAAAGCTCTACTTCAAAGCTTCCCAAAAGTATCATGCAATAATTATATGATTGTTGTTCGTATGATACACATCAAGCCATATTATTTTACGTGCAAATCCATCGATTCAACCGCTAATGCACAGTCCATATATGGTTTCAGTTTATCATAGCCGTCTTCTTAGGCGTCTGCCTTTCCTCATTTCAACTTATCTAACATGTTCTTTGCGAACTTGGATTCCATTGTCTTTGCACTTGGCGTTCATCATTTGGGAGCCATGAAGTTGTCCGGATCCTTCTATAACTGATTCAAAATGAACTTGACGACATCAACTAGATTGCAAAAAATTCTGCGTTTCAGATTTAATGCTTCAACTCAAGTAATTTTAGATGCCTTTGGCTTATCACGATACCATGCTGCTGCGCTGATGTGGAGCAAATGTTGAAAACATGTCATTCCCACGACAAGATTGTAGTTTATCAGTCATCACGGAGTTTGCCCTTTTCCTATCATCACCTTAAATTTGAGTAAAAGGGAAAGAGTTATGTGATTGTTCTCTTGATATATAGGCAATTTATGAGTACTTTTCTGAGGTCAGGTTGAATCTATAGTTCTTTTATGAATGGGAAAATAATCAGTTCTAGTTTTGCTTGTTTTATAAATATTACAAGCAGTATTATAAACATGAGTTAAGTTCAATTAGTTAGCAAAGGTGAATTCGATACACTGCTAGTATAGACTATAGAAAGTCTAGTGACTTATATTAGTGTTGTCCCTTTGGTTACAAGTATTGAACAAGACAGTGTGGCTAACTGATGATTAGAAAAGAAAGCGGTTATTTGAATCCGGTTAGAGTTGCTGAGAAAAAATATAGCGTGTGTGTTACAATCCAATTCCTATTGACAATTAGAAAAACTCATTTGGATATGCCCAGTGTGTGATGACATGAATTTGTCAAATTCCAGCAGTAATCTGCCAACAAGTAACTCTTTTAATATTTTGTCCTCCCTTAATGAACTCGAAGTGAAACTGAAAGAGAACCTACCAAAGGACACGCCTCATTCAAATGAGACTAAAGGGACTAGTCTCCGTGGCGAGAAGCCTGATGTGAAGATTACCCCAATTAAGCTTAGGAAAAAGGGTAATGATTGGCATAGAGTTGACCACCAAACTGTCTCTCCAATAAAGATCTCAAACTGCCTGGGATCATGGATTGTAGTAAAAGGGAAGAATAAATCCACACACAGTGTAGGACACGCATGTGGGAGTACAACTACAAGTACACCGCTAACGAGTGGGGCCAGTCAGCCCTGCATTGGAACCCCACAATCAGTAAAAAAAAAAGAACCTGTTCCACCCGAGGAACCATGCTGATCATCAGTCATACCCGGCCGGAAAGGAGAAAACGAGAAATCACCGCAGAGATCTCAAGGTCATCGTAGTTAATTTCAGAAGCATTAAAGGGAAAGTAGCCGTCCTTGAATCACTATTGGATCAAGAGAAACCAGACGTAGTTATAGGCACAGAAACTTGGCTTGACGCAAGCATTAACTCTGCAGAAATCTTTCCTAGTTCCTTCAACATCTTCAGAAAGGACCGAAACTCTATGGGAGGAGGAGTCCTCACAGCTGTAAACAAGAATATACCCTGCTTTGAAAGAAAAGATCTTTCACAACCGGACATCGAATCGGTCTGGTGCCAAGCTTCATTATCTAACCAAGCTGATGATACTGTCTTGTTCGGAACCTACTATAGACCCCCAAATGATAGGTCCAAGACCATCGGGAATCTAGAAGATGCTCTTACTGAAATCTATAAAAGCAAAAAGTCACCACACATAATCCTAGGAGGTGACTTTAATGTCCCTGGGCTCGACTGGTCAGAGGATCCTGTGGAGCCGAAGAATGCTCTCCACGAAACACTCATTAATTTTATTCAAGAAAATCATCTTACACAGATTTATCATAGTGAATTTCCCCACCCGACAAGATGCAAATGGAACTAAAAACACACTTGACTTGCTTTTGACCACCCACCCATCATTAATGTAAAATGTTGAACCTAGCCCTGGAATCAGTAATCACTGTATCATCAAAGCATCAGTATCAACAAAGACTAAATTAGATGCGTGTCTCCGCGTAAAATCTATTTGTGGAAAGACGTCCCAGAGGAAGAATTCAAGACGAGGGCTTCCAAGCTTCAGTCTGATTACTTCGATTGTAACCCAGAGAAGAAAACAGTAGAAGAAAACTGGTCTTGGTTCCGGAATAACCTGTCCAACATCATTGAAGATTTAGTTCCCACCAAGCTAATTAAAGGGCGTATGCGCCCACCATGGTTTACTAGCAAACTTAAAAGACTTTGCAAGAAAAAGGAGAAACACTATATTAAAGCAAAAAGATCAGGAAATGATAAGGACTGGGAACTCTTTGTAAATACTCGGAAAAGTACTGATAAAATAATTAGACGTGCCCACAGAAACTTTGTTGCTTCCATCATGGACTCTGACAATGTAAAATCCTTTTGGCGCCTATGTAAAATCTAGAAGGAAGGAAAATTCAGGAATTAAACCACTCAAAGTCCCAGGCAAACTTCTTACAGATGACCTGGACAAAGCACAAGCCCTCGCAAACCAGTTCAACAGTGTCTTCACACGGGAAGACGCCGAGATGACACCCAAGCCATCCATGAAAGCTGATCCTTTCCCTGAAATGCCACCTATCAGAGTTACGGAAGAAGGAGTAAGAAAATTACTACAAAACATCAACGTAGCCAAGGCGATTGGTCCAGACAAAATACCAAACCAAGCCCTTAAACTGGCAGCATACGAACTGGCAAGAGTACTGCAACACATCTTCCAGCTTTCATTAGACACGGGGGAACTACCATCAGATTGGAGACGAGCAAACATCACGCCAATCTATAAGAAAGGGCAAACAACTGACCCAGCAAACTATAGGCCGGTGTCCTTAACTTGTACCTCCTGCAAGCTTCTGGAACACATCATCGATAGTAATTTAATGAAACACCTGTCCAAGCATGATATTCTCTCAGATCAACAACATGCTTTCCGTAAAGCAAGATCATGTGAAACACAGTTGATTGTGACCAACCACGACCTAACTAAAAACATGGACGACAAACTCACAACGGATATAGCTATCCTCGATTTTGCCAAGGCTTTCGATGTTATGCCTCACCAGCGTTTGCTCATCAAATTAGAGCACTATGGCATACGTACTAAAAACGAAAGACTGGATCTCATCCTTCCTCACAAAGAGATTCCAAAGGGTGGTGGTGAATGGAAAGTCATCTGACTGGTCCCCCGTACTCAGTGGAGCACCCCAGGGTACAGTACTCGGCCCCCACCTTTTCCTGCTTCACATTAACAACATACACGATGGAATATCCAGCACCGTCAGACTTTTCGCAGATGACTGTCTTGTTTACAACACCATCAAATCTCAGAGAGATGAAGATACCCTCCAACAAGACCTGCATAAACTGGTGAACTGGGCTGACGTATGGGGCATGAGATTCAACCCGTCTAAATGTACCACTATGCGGATTTCCAGGGGAAGAAACAAGTCACACACCACATATAACATGATGGGAGTAACTCTTGAGAAAACAAAGGAAAGTAAATATCTAGGTGTCTACATTCAAAACGACCTGAGATGGAATGCACAGGTAAACTATGCCAGATCCAAAGCATCGAAAGTACTGAATTTGCTCAAGAGAAACTTTCACCATACCTCGCAGTCAACCAAGGAGAAACTTTATAAGACACTAGTCCGGCCTCACCTGGACTATGCGACGTCAGCCTGGGACCCGTTCACCGCTAAAAACATCAAAGACCTTGAACGTGTCCAAAACGCTGCAGCCAGGTTCACTACATCAACACTTATGGCAGGAACACAAGTGTTACGTCGCTCAAAGAATCCCTTGGATGGCTGCCGCTGCAAGAAAGACGACGAGCAAACAGATTAACCTGCCTCTACAAAACACTAAATGGGACTATGGATATCGACCATCGGAAATACATCACCCCAAAGACCCATGACAGAACACGGGGGCATGACCACCAATTCCAGCTTTATCACACGAGAACTGATGTCCATGCAAACTCGTTCTTCCCAAAAACCACAAAGGAATGGAACAACCTACCGTCTTCAGTAATTTCTGCCAAAACTACCTCTGCATTCAAAGCAGAGCTGCTCACTTTCTTAAAACCCACAAGCCAAAAGTAACTGACCACTCAAAGCCACACCTCCAGTTAAAATTCCCTAGTGGAATATTCCGGAGGAATCCAATCCACGATCCAAGAGGGTTTCCGGCCTAGCGGACAACCGTAACTGACGTTATTCATATGACCTCACTAAATACACGGTAACATTTAAGTAGTAATGTGAGATCGTTGCCTCTGTGGCTGGGCCTGGGTTTGGGGCGGGCTGTATAGTCTAGCCTTTTGACAAGGCCTCGTGACTCTGGCTAAGCGGCCGCTGAGATGAGTCTAGATACCCGGGGTGAACGCGCGACCGCCACGAGACTGGCTGTGATTCTCGCTCTGTCGTTCACTCGGGCTTTCGCGATTAGTCTCTTTTTAGTCGCTCGGCGTCTATCACACATGTGGCCTTGTTCAAAGGCTAGCTATAGTCCAGCCTCTGTCCCGTTTTTGCACCCAAGCAGCTGATAAAATAACACACCCTCAACGTTAAAAGTAGACCTAGCCATTCCTCTCAATCTGGACCTCTGTACCGTTTTCGTGTAGCGCACCCAATCAGCTGATAAAATAACACACCCTCAACGTTAAAAGTAGACCTAGCCATTCCTCTCAATCTGGACCTCTGTACCGTTTGCGCATATTTTGTTTACACAACTGTTAAGCCATTTTTGCGAAAAAAATCCAAGAAGTGCTCTGGTGAAAGAGTCTAAGTCGTCAGCGCACTATTATGTGCAAGCACGTACACCCAGGGAAGGGAAAATGATAGAAAGGGGAAAACAAGGATAGTGGAGAGGATATGGAGAAGGAAAAACAAGGAAATACATAATTGAAGAGCTATAAAGAGGATCATAGATCTAGACTATAAGTAAACACAGGGAAATACATAAAGAAGGAGAAAGGAAATCTATCAGATTTAAAAAAAGAAATAGATGACGAAGGAGAAAAGGATAGATTGAAGGAGAAACAAAGAAATACATAAAACAAAAAAGAAGAGGTTAGAATGAAGGAGAACAAAATAATAACATAACGAAGGAGAACTGGGGGATATAAACAAAGAAATATATAACGAAGGAGAAAAAGGATAGATTGAAGAAAAATAAATAAATACATGACAAAAGAGAAGAGGATAGATTGAAGGTGCACACAGAAATACATAATGAAAGAGAAGAGAGGATAGATTTAACCCGAAACAAATAACGAGTAAGTACACATGTGCAGCTCCAGCAATCCAACACTGCTAAGGGTAATGATAGACTCTGTCTCTAGTCGTTTGCCCAGTATATTTGACTGAAGTGGCTAAACAGTTGTGTAAAAAAAAATATGCGCGTACCGTTTTCGTGTAGCGCACCCAATCAGCTGATAAAATAACACACCCTCAACGTTAAAAGTAGACCTAGCCATTCCTCTCAATCTGGACCTCAAATACGGTCCAGACGATTCTGCCATTCTCCACCGACTTTCCGGGGGAGAGTTAACTCCGCCCACAAAGCTATACACGTTCGATGTACGCTGATTGGACGAGAAACCTGACAATCACTTTGGCGCATTACGTAATTCTCCACCACCGTAACAAAGCTACGGCGACAATAGTCAAATTACTGACTATTATTATAAGGCGAATAACAAAAATCAATATAGGGTCCAGAACTAGACTACTCTTGCAATGGCTTGAGTGCAGTGGCGTAGACAGGTTCGTACACCTGGGGGGATGACTCAGGGGCGGATCTAGCTTTTTGCTAAGGAGGGGGTTGACCAAAATAATGACGATGCGGAGCATCGTCCACGAGCCGCGAAGCGGCGAGCCGATTTTTGGGGGGGGGGTGTTTATTTGAACCCCGTAAGTGATGTTTTCCTGGCATCTATTAACACAATGGAGACCATAAAAAGCAGTGCATGATAACGTCTTTTTAAATCAAGTAACAGTTAAATACACAGTTTATATATCCAGAGTTATCATTGTGTTTGGTTAAGTTACCAGATGAGTTGAATATCTTTTCACAATATTTGCACTTGAAAGGGTTTCTCTCCAGCGTGCGTTCTTTTTTCTTTATTTTTTTCTTTTTTTTTCCTTTTTTTGTTTTTGTTTGTTTTTTGGGCCGCCCAAGGGGGGGGGGGGGTTTAAACCCCCTAAACCCCCCCCCCCCGTAGATCCGCGCCTGTTTAATCTTGTGGTTATCTTGTGGTTTCCAAACCACAAGATAACCACAAAATACTTGTAAGATTTTCTTTTTTTTACCGTCTGAATTGGCTTTCACCGTGTGAATGCGGCTAATAACAATAAACACAATTACAATAATGATGAGGATTATTATTATCATCATCATAATTATTATTATTATTATAATATTATAATTGTTATCATTATTATTATTACTATTATTATCATCATTATGACTTATTAAGTAAGCAAATATCATTCCCCAAAACCTGGGGGGGATGATTGTACATGCCATCCCCCCCACCTTGTGAGGTGGGGGGATGCATCCCCCTCATCCCCCCCGTTGTCTACGCCCCTGCTTGAGTGCACACTGGACCAAGAAGTTACCAGCAACAATGGCCTGGGCTTGGGTTCGGTTGCAAGAGGTGACAGCTTTCACATTACTGGAGAGGACTTTACTGGAGAGAAGTCACATGTGGTGCACGTGCATAGTGGGCAATTGAGTTACATGTGAGTTAATCATTCGATTATTCTTATAAATGTTACATTTATTTATTGTTATATATGTACATGTATACTACTTAAATGCTAATTGTCGAACAATTATTGATGTCCCTATTGATATTGACAGAATTTGAGTGTGTAATGGGTTCTTGCAATGCAATCCTTTTTATAGTATTTGAGTGGCGTATGTGCATCTACATGTACATGAAGTGAAATCCTAAACTCGCACTTGTTTATTTTCGTTGGTGGTACGATGTTTTACGATTGTACCCAGATGAATGGGCTATATAACTGAATTTTATTTATTCATACCTCTGAATTTTACTGCATGATGTGAATTGTAATATATTACGTTTTATATTCCACATACTAAGAATCTTGTTCTACGATTGGTCAAAAGTAAATCACGTGATGAAAGATAGTTCGCCCATTATTGATAGGAGAAGCAAAAAGTTTGTTACACTGTGTAGATAGTACTACTATCTACACAGTGCAACGCACTTTCACTGAAGATTATCCAAAAGCGCACTAAAACAGGCGCAATTAAGCGCGCATTACCAATGAGCGCAATTAAAGCACATGAGCGCACCGTACCCTCAAGGGGTTGGGTTAAACTTTTAACTTTTTTTGGTGTGAATTTGGGCCTGGTGTCTTTTATGTAGATGCATACACGTCCTTTTCTTTTTGTAGTTCAATTGTTTTAGATGTGGAATATAGAGCAAATAATCACCTTTTGGTTTCAGGCGATGGCAAACTATCACTTCCTCGTCGATCAGAATGTATACGCTATCTTTCCTCAGCTTCGCTTCGGAAAGATAGCTACATCCAGATCGCCTCGGAAGTGATAGTTTGTCCCATCACCTTCACCAACGGTAGTTATTTGCTTATTATCCCTCAACTCATGGGACTTCAAAGACTGTATTGTACAAGGGTGTATATACGAAAGACCATTAGTGCCACGAAGAAAAAAAAACACACTTTCTACTAATCTGTTTAAACAGATTACGATATTTCTTCTAATCTGTTTAAACAGATTACGGTATTTCTACTAATCTGTTTAAACAGATTACGATATTTCTTCTAATCTGTTTAAACAGATTATAATCTGTTTAAACAGATTACGGTATTTCTACTAATCTGTTTAAACAGATTACGGTATTTCTACTAATCTGTTTAAACAGATTACAGTACTTCAACTAATCTGTTTAAACAGATTATAATCTGTTTAAACAGATTACGGTATTTCTACTAATCTGTTATAACAGATTACGATATTTCTTCTAATCTGTTTAAACAGATTATAATCTGTTTAAACAGATTACGGTATTTCCACTAATCTGTTATAACAGATTACGATATTTCTTCTAATCTGTTTAAACAGATTATAATCTGTTTAAACAGATTACGGTATTTCCACTAATCTGTTATAACAGATTACGATATTTCTTCTAATCTGTTTAAACAGATTACATTACTTCAACTAATCTGTTTAAACAGATTACGGATCCTACTTTTGTCACTTCCCCTGGCCTGCGCTGCGCGTTTTAGTGGCTGTGATGACGTCACCCGCACGGTTCTAGGACAACTACCCCCTGGGCAATCACCCCCCGGAAAATAACCCCCCGGAAAACTACCCCCAAAGGACAATTACCCCCTGGAATATTACCCCCCGGAGAATCACCCCCCGAGGACAACTACCCCCCAAGGACAATTACCCCCCGGAAAATTACCCCCCGGAGAATTACCCCCCGAGGACAATTACCCCCCGAGGACAACTACCCCCCGAGGACAATTACCCCCTAGGACAATTACCCCTCGAGGACAATTACCCCCCGAGGACAACTACCCCCCGAGGACAATTACCCCCTAGGACAATTACCCCCTAGGACAATTACCCCCCCCCCCGAGGACAATTACCCCCTAGGAAAATTACCCCCAAGGACAATAACCCCCCGAGTACAACTACCCCCCGAGGACAATTACCCCCCGATGACAACTACCCCCGTGGACAATCATGATTCAATAGCAAAAGACGATCTGACACATTGAGAGATGGCTACGAGCCCATAAGATCCCCTGCATGACCCCATATTCTTTCAAATACTATAGCACGTTGTCTTTCTCATTACTACAAATTTCCCTTTTATTATAATTTATGCAACGCCAGCGCGGTTGCTAATTTCCACGAAGGATGTAGGTTTAGGTAATTGTCCAGCGCTTTTAAAAATGCATAGAAATACATTTCTCTGGAGCAGCGTTATTTTAGCTTTTTGTTAGTCACGGTACCCTCTTAAGAAATGAAAAGTTTCTCCCAAACCCCAAAGTCTTTACAGACTATTAATTTTGCATGGCTCTGGCTCTCGTCAAGTACTATGCACACACGTATGGGCACATTTAAGAATAAAAAGACAAACTGGTAAAAAAATAGTTTGTAATCCACACACTAGAAACTATTTAAAGTACTGTATGCGGGCACCTTGCCGCCGAATGTACATAAAAAAGTGATATATTCGGTCATGACCTTGATACACTAATATGAGGATATTCGGGCCTCTCGTTGCCCTTATTTGCCTTGCTGTCAAAATATTGTCAGCGAGCGAGGAAGGAAGACACTTTAGTATCTTCCAAATTTTACTTCTCTTGTAATTACATATTTTTACCGTTTCTGGTATTTGATTTTTTTTACAAAATCAACGTTTTCCAAATCATTCTCTTGCGGCACCCCGGTTGAAAAACGCTGTGCTGGAGTTACAAAATCAAATAAGATGAATTACCAGAGAGCGGATATTTATTTTCTTTTGACATGGCACCGTACATATAACTTGAAGGCAATTTCTATTTCAAAATAATTTAACGTACACGAAAACATATTATACTCCAACAGAAATAAATAAATAACGTGAAGAAAACCTTAATTATGGATCACGGCATGGATGAGGGCCCATTATACATACAAAGACAAATACACGATCAGCTGATGAAAAAGTTACAGAGGATGCATAAAGGAAATCTTACATTCTTATTTCTTTGTTGTGCCATTGATGGTGAGAGAGGCTGTAACGCGTACTCATCTGCGCGCAATGTAATGTTTAATTTCTAAGAAATGTAATTTCTGTTCTTTACTTGGTAGCAAAACTACAGGGGAATTGGGCAGCCTCCACCCCCCATATCGAATTGAATAATTTGAAAAGACTGAAATGAAGGTTTATGCAATTTTCTGTAAATAGCAATTTGGAGAGAAGCTTGCGTTATACGTCACAGTCTTATAAATTCCTCGGGAATGATTGTCATTGGGAGTAGTTGTCCTCCAGGGGTAATTGTCCTCGGGGGGGGGGGGGAGTTGTCGTCGAAGGGGGAGGGGTAGTTGTCCTCGAGGGTAATAACAATAATAATAATAATAATAATAACGTTTTATTTACCCAGGGTAGCCACTTCAGTTATGAAACTGCTCTGCCAGCGGGCCCTACATAACATAACATAATTATTACTACCCTACTCCAATCTAATATGCTGAGCGCCTAGCTAGAAGGCAGAAGGTCCCATTGTAATAAGTCTTTGGTATGACTCGGCCGGGGTTCGAACCCACGACCTTCCGTACATGAGACGGGCGCTCTAACCACTGAGCCACCAGGCTCAGTAGTGTCCATGGGGGTAATTGTCCTCGGGGGTAGTTGTCCTCGAGGGGTAGTTGTCCTCGGGGGGTAGTTGTCCTCGGGGGGTAATTGTCCCCGGGGGTAGTTGTCCTCGGGGGGTAGTTGTCCTCGGGGGGTAGTTGTCCTCGGGGGGTAATTGTCCCCGGGGGGTAGTTGTCCTCGGGGGGTAATTCTCCGGGGGGTAATTTTCCGGGGGGTAATTGTCCTTGGGGGGTAATTGTCCTCGAGGGGTAATTGTCCTAGGGGGTAATTGTCCTCGGGGGGTAGTTGTCCTCGGGGGGTAATTGTCCTCGGGGGGTAATTCTCCGGGGGGTAATTTTCCGGGGGGTAATTGTCCTTGGGGGGTAGTTGTCCTCGGGGGGTGATTCTCCGGGGGGTAATATTCCAGGGGGTAATTGTCCTTTGGGGGTAGTTTTCCGGGGGGTTATTTTCCGGGGGGTGATTGCCCAGGGGGTAGTTGTCCTAGAACCGTGCGGGTGACGTCATCACAGCCACTAAAACGCGCAGCGCAGGCCAGGGGAAGTGACAAAAGTAGGATCCGTAATCTGTTTAAACAGATTAGTTGAAGTAATGTAATCTGTTTAAACAGATTAGAAGAAATATCGTAATCTGTTATAACAGATTAGTGGAAATACCGTAATCTGTTTAAACAGATTATAATCTGTTTAAACAGATTAGAAGAAATATCGTAATCTGTTATAACAGATTAGTGGAAATACCGTAATCTGTTTAAACAGATTATAATCTGTTTAAACAGATTAGAAGAAATATCGTAATCTGTTATAACAGATTAGTAGAAATACCGTAATCTGTTTAAACAGATTATAATCTGTTTAAACAGATTAGTTGAAGTACTGTAATCTGTTTAAACAGATTAGTAGAAATACCGTAATCTGTTTAAACAGATTAGTAGAAATACCGTAATCTGTTTAAACAGATTATAATCTGTTTAAACAGATTAGAAGAAATATCGTAATCTGTTTAAACAGATTAGTAGAAATACCGTAATCTGTTTAAACAGATTAGTAGAAATACCGTAATCTGTTTAAACAGATTATAATCTGTTTAAACAGATTAGAAGAAATATCGTAATCTGTTTAAACAGATTAGTAGAAAGTGTGTTTTTTTTTCTTCGTGGCACTAATGGTCTTTCGTATGTATACGTTGAAGACAAGCCTTTATTTATATAGTGTGCCGGGCGGTGAGTTTATTGGATTTTGGCCGGCCCAATGGGGGAATTAAACCTCCTAACCCCCTAGATCCGCCCCTGACACGAATGACTCTTCGGTGTGTTTTTTTCTTCCGATTATTGTTTCTGAACAATAACAACATGAATATGGATATAACATGAATTGTTTTAAAACTTGGTGATAAATTGTTGAAATTTGATAAAAAGCCGTTTTGTGGCTTGGTCGAGACAAGTTGTGCTAGTCGTGTAGTCCCGTCTGTGCTGTATTGCGTGGAAGGGAACAGGCCATTTTCGTAATGTAATCAAATGTAATACATACGTCTTTGTGAAGTTCCTCAATACAAATTATTTCATTCACCTGTCTAGGATTCACAATAGTCAGAGTGCAAATTGCATGTATTAAGTGGGGCAACAACTAATGTATGCAGATTGGATTCTGTCTATTTAAATACTATTATTATTATCAGGTGAATGAAATAGTTTGTATCGAGGCACTTGATTCACTTGGGGCGTCATTGAGAACGCCCGTAGATTTGGCCAAAACCCGTTCTAGATTTCAGGGCCTCAGCGGTCATCCAACTGTTACTATAGTAACTTCTCGATTTTGCACACGAACCGCAGATTCTAATTCCGCAATGAGTTTGCGAAAATTGCCTAATATCTGAATGCGCCAACGTATCGAATTGGGGCGCTGGACAATGGCCTGGGATTTGGTTCGGTTGCAAGAGGTGACAGCTTTCACATTAGGGACTTTTAGATTTGCACGTCAACAGCTTTGACGTAACGTGTGACGTCATTTTAAGGCACTGCGCATGCGTCACGTCGTCTCAATCGGCGATCGAGAATGCGTCAACCTTGATTTTCCTAAATCTAGTACGGTACTAGTATATGCCGCGTGTGCATAAAACATACAGTTCCTCAGATAGACAAAGGAACATCCCTTCCCTGCTATTATGTAAAAATGTGTAGAACAGGTGTCACCTGCATATTCACCTGTTCTACACATTTTTACATAATAGCAGTGAAGGGAGGTTCTACCACAGCAATAGACCAGTTTCGTAATGTAACCAAATTTAATGCATACGTCTTTGTGAAGTGCCTCAATACAAATCATTTCATTCACCTGATAAGAATAATAGTATTTCAATAGTCATAATGCAACTGCATATATTAAGTGTTGCTAGGTAGGTCAAGCCATAATGTTTGTCCAACCTGCCAACAACTAATGTATGCAGTTCGGATTCTGTCTATTGAAATACTATTATTCTTATCAGGTGAATGAAATAATTTGTATTGAGGCACTTCACAAAAACGTATGCATTAAATTTGGTTACATTACGAAAGTGGCCTATTGTTGAGGATAGAATGAGGAACTGTATATTTTGTCCTCTTTCTTTGTTCGTCATGTTCATAGTGTTACTTCCTGCATGCATGTATATCGTCGAGTACAATCTAAAAGATTTCTAATTGTAGTCAACATGGGCAGTTGAGTACGTTGACACGCATGATCAGTCGGCGTTCGTCGTGTTCTCGTCCACTCATTCTAAAAGTCCCTATTACTGGAGAGGACATTACTGGAGAGAAGTCACAAGTGGTGCACGTGCATAGTGGGCAATTGAGTTACATGTGAGTTAATCATTCGATTATTCTTATAAATGATACATTTATGTATTGTTATATATGTACATGTATACTACTTATATGCTAATTGTCGAACAATTATTGATGTCCCTGTGGATATTGACAGAATTTGAGTGTGTAATGGGTTCTTGCAATGCAATCCTTTTTATAGTACTTGAGTGGCGTATGTGCATCTATGTACACGAAGTGAAATCCTAAACTCGCACTTGTTAATTTTAGTTGGTGGTACGATGTTTTACGATTTTACACAGATGGCCAAATGAATGGGCTATATAACTGAATTTTATTTATTCATACCTCTGAATTTTACTGCATGATGTGAATTGTAATATATAACGTTTTATCCCTCAACTCATAGGACTTCAAAGACTGTATTGTACAAGGGCGTATACGTTGAAGACAAGCCTTTATTTATATAGTGTGGGCGGTGAGTTTATTGGATTTTATTGTATTAAAAAGATATTGTTTGCATTATGTATTGTATGAATCTGTTGTTGCTTTTTTACACTTCAACTGTAATTTAGGTTTTGCTTAAGTGATGTAAGGCATATATATGTGAAATGAAAATTTAACTGTCCTTCATCAGTTATATCACACATGATGTATTATTTAATTTAACCTATTCATTGAAATCATGACTATAATAGTGATGATTATTTTAATAAATCTTCGTTGTATTAAAGCGTATCCGGACACCTACCCCCTGGACATCCACCCCCGGATAACCACCCCAAGTCAACTACCCCCTAGGACAACTACCACCTTGGGCAACCACCCTCTAGGACGACTACCCCCGGGACAACTATACCCCCGACAACCAGGGGCGTCGCCAAGGGGGGGGGGGTGTGGGGGTGCGACACCCCCCACCTTTCAGGATATTGTCGGTAAAATTGCGCTGCCGTCGGGAAAAAGAGAAAAGGGGGAGGGAAAAAAGAGAGGGAAAAAAAGAGAGGGAAAAAAAGAGAGGGAAAAAAAGAGAGGGAAAAAAAAGAGAGGGAAAAAAGAGAGGGAAAGGGAAAGAAAAGAAAAAAAAGAAAAGGAAAAGAAAAGAAAGAAAGGAAAAGAAAGGAAAGGAAGGAAAAGAAAGGAAAGAAAAGAGAAGAAAGAAAAAGAAAAAAGAAAAAGAGGGAGGAGAGGAAAGAAAGGAAAAGAAAGAAAAGAAAGAAAAGGAAAAAAGAAGAAAAAAAGAGTGACAGGGAAACAAAAGAAACGGGGGATGAAAGAGAGGAGAGAGAGGGGAGGTAAGAGTCTGAGAGAGGAGGAGTGGGAGTAAAAGAGAGAAGGGGGTTGTTGGGTGGAGTCGTCTCGTCGAGGGAGCAAGAAAGACACGGGTAAATATGTTGCTGTGTCGGGTCAGCTGTGTCGGTATTCTTGCTCGATCCTCGTGTACTATATCATGGACCCGTAGTAGGGTCCATGACTATATCAATGCAGAAGTTTGAAGTCGGTGAGATGTATATTGTCGGTCGGCCGACAAGTTTTTTTCCCTACGAACTGTGACTTCTTATCCGCTGTGACGACTTCGAGAGTGACTACAACTACAATACTTGTAGTTTTTCGAAGTTTCACTTTCCTATAAAATCAGCTAAAGAAATCAAAGGTTTAAAATTTTCGGGGAAACTTAATTCAAACAAGGTTTAAGAGTCAACAACGGTACGACGAATCGTCTTCCTTTCTTTATACCTTATTGTGATGAAACGCCAAAAATTTCGCGCTTCGCGCGGAAGGGGCAACTTCATTTAGACGAGTCGAAAACGGTACGACGAATCGTCTTCTTTCTCTAATAATTTAAGGAAACGTCAAAGCTTCCGCGCTTTGCACGAGAGGGGATAACTGAATTCAGATAAATAGGGCTTAATAAGATTCGAAAACGGTACGAGGAATCGTCTCCTTTATCTATATAGTGATGAAACGCCAAAAAATCCGCGCTTCGCGCTGAAGGGGGAAAACTTCATTTAGACGAGTCGAGAACGGTACGACGAATCGTCTTCTTTCTCTAATAATTTAAGGAAACGTCAAAGCTTCCGCGCTTGGCGCGAGAGGGGGGAACTGAATTCAGACAAAATTAATAGGACTTATTTAGAGTTGAAAACGGTACAACGAATCGTGTTCTTTCTCTAATAATTTGAGGAAACGTCAAAGCTTTCGCGCTTCGCGCGAGAGGGGTAAACTGAATTCAGATGAATAGGGCTTAATAAGAGTCGAAAACGGTACGATGAATCGTCTTCCTTTCTCTATATTGTGATGAAACGCCCAAAATTCCGCGCTTCGAGCGGAAGGGGAAAACTTCATTTAGACGAGTTGAGAACGGTACAACGAATCGTCTTCTTTCTCTAATAATATAAGGAAACGTCAAAGCTTCCGCGCTTCGCGCGAGAGGGGGAAATTGAATTCAGACAAAATTAATAGGGCTTATTTAGAGTCGAAAACGGTACAACGAATCGTGTTCTTTCTCTAATAATATGAGGAAACGTCAAAGCTTTCGCGCTTTGCGCGAGAGGGGGGAACTGAATTCAGATGAATAGGGCTTCATAAGAGTCGAAAACGGTACGATGAATCGTCTTCCTTTCTTTATATTGCGGTGAAACGCCAAAAATTCCGCGCTTTGCGCGGAAGGGGAAAACTTCAGTTAGACGACTCGAGAACGGTACAACGAATCGTTTTCTTTCTCTAATAATTTAAGGAAACGTCAAAGCTTCCGCGCTTCGCGCGAGAGGGGGAAAACTGAATTCAGACAAAATTAATAGGGCTTAATAAGAGTCGAAAACGGTACGATGAATCGTCTTCCTTTCTCTATATTGTGATGAAACGCCCAGGGGAAAACTCCATTAAGACGAGTTGAGAACGGTACAACGAATCGTCTTCTTTCTCTAATAATATAAGGAAACGTCAAAGCTTCCGCGCTTCGCGCGAGAGGGGGAAATTGAATTCAGACAAAATTAATAGGGCTTATTTAGAGTCGAAAACGGTACAACTAATCGTGTTCTTTCTCTAATAATATGAGGAAACGTCAAAGCTTTCGCGCTTTGCGCGAGAGGGGGGAACTGAATTCAGATGAATAGGGCTTCATAAAAGTCGAAAACGGTACGATGAATCGTCTTCCTTTCTTTATATTGTGGTGAAACGCCAAAAATTCCGCGCTTGAGTGATTAAAAGCAATTTGAAGGAAGGAAACCAAAAAGTAATTTGGCGGGCGGTATCTGAATTTCGAAGAAAAATTCACATTTCTAGAAAGTTGAGTTTCTGCCCTTTCATATGACACCTCAATCAGGAAAAATGAGCGAGGAATAACAAAGTTCTGTTTGTTTAAAGTAGCCCTTACATTTTCATAATTTTAACAAACGAATTCGTTTTCACTGGGTGCCTGCCGTAGCAAAAAGCAGATTTGACAAAAGACTTAACTCCGTTTCGTTGACAATCAGCCATGCATGAAGACTCTCGTCTACGGCTGATTGTCAACGAAACGGAGTTAGGTCTTTTGTTAATTTCGTTTATTGATACGGCAGGCAGCCAGTGAAAACGAATTCGTTTGATAAAATAATGGAAATGCAAGCACTACTTTAAACAAACAGAACTTTGTCATTCCTTGCTCATTTTTTCTGATTGAGGTGTCATATGAAAGGGCAGAAACTCAACTTTCTAGAAATGTGAATTTTTCTTCGAAATTCAGATACCGCCCGCCAAATTACTTTTTGGTTTCCTTCAGGCGCGGATCTACGGGGGGGGGTTTAGGGGGTTTAAACCCCCCCCTTGGGCGGCCCAAAAAAAAAAAAAAAAAAAAAAAAAAAGGGAAAAAAAAGAGAAAAAAAAAGAAAAAAAAAAAGAAAAAAGAACGCACGCTGGAGAGAAACCCTTTCAAGTGCAAATATTGTGAGAAGATATTCAACTCATCTGGTAACTTAACCAAACACATGATAACTCTGGATATAACTGTGTATTTAACTGTTACTTGATTTAAAAAGACGTTATCATGCAGTGCTTTTTATGGTCTCCATTGTGTTAATAGATGCCAGGAAAACATCACTTACGGGGTTCAAATAAACACCCCAAAAAAAATCGGCTCGCCGCTTCGCGACTCGTGGACGATGCTCCGCATCGTCATTATTTTATTTAACTGTTACTTGATTTAAAAAGACGTTATCATGCACTGCTTTTTATGGTCTCCATTGTGTTAATAGATGCCAGGAAAACATCACTTACGGGGTTCAAATAAACACCCACAAAAAAATCGGCTCGCCGCTTCGCGGCTCGTGGACGATGCTCCGCATCGTCATTATTTTGGTCAAACCCCCCCTTAGCAAAAAGCTAGATCCGCCCCTGTCCTTCCTTCAAATTGCTTCGAATCACTCATGCGTGAAATATGCATCACGTAGCATCAACTGAAAGAGGAGACTCTAACCTTTCCAAATATGTATCATTCATTAATTATGGTTGTGATTAAGTTATGATAAAACATCGATACCTCTCGGTTTCGTTTTTTCTGGGACGCACTGTATTGTGATGAAACGCCCAAAATTCCGCGCTTCGCGCGGAAGGGGAAAACTTCATTTAGACGACTCGAGAACGGTACAACGAATCGTCTTCTTTCTCTAATAATTTAAGGAAACGTCAAACCTTCCGCGCTTCGCGCGAGAGGGGGGAAAACTGAATTCAGACAAAATTAATAGGGCTTATTTGGAGTCGAAAACGGTACAACGAATCGTGTTCTCTCTCTAATAATATGAGGAAACGTCAAAGCTTTCGCGCTTCGCGCGAGAGGGGGAAACTGAATTCAGATGAATAGGGCTTATTAAGAGTCGAAAACGGTACGACGAATCGACTTCTTTCTCTAATAATTTAATGAAACGTCAAAACTTCCGCGCTTTGCGCGGGAGGGGGAAGTTTCATTCAGGTAAGGATTAAGAGTCGAGAACAGTACACCGAATCGTCTGCTTTTTCTCAAAATTTTATGAAACGTCAAAGCTTCCGCGCTTCGCGCGGGAGGGGGAGAAACTGAATTCAGACAAGGATTAAGAGTCGAGAACAGTACACCGAATCCTCTGCTTTTTCTCATAATTTAATGAAACGTCAAGAAAAGGATAAACAGTCGAGAACGGTACAGCAAATCGTCTTCTTTTTTATAATAATTTAATGAAACGTCAAAGCTTTCGCGCTTCGCGCGGGAGGGGGGGGGGGAACTTCATTCAGCCAAGGATTACCAGTCGAAAACGGTACAATTAATCGTCTTCTTTTCCTAATAATTTAGGGAAACGTCTAAGCTTCCGCGCTTCGCGCAGGAGGCCCATCACCCACACCCCCCTAATGAGCGCGCTTTTAAGTGATTCTCTTGCTCACTACCGCCCCTCCCTGAAATAAGATCCTAGCTCCGCGCCTGCATTAAAATATTTAGCTATGATGCTGACTAAATTGAAGAATAATTCGTATATTTATGTCGTCGAGGAAAATGACAATTTTGCGCATATGCAAGTAGCCTACTATAGATAGTCCATAGGAAAAACAATTTAGCCTTCGGCCCTAGGTTTATAGGGTTGAATTTGTAGATATTGGACATTTAATTTTGTCGGTAATTGGTGGCTAGTTTTGTCGGTAATCGTTGGCCTCTACACCCCCCGGCCCCCACTGAAAAAGGTCTAGCGACGCCCCTGCCGACAACTACCTCCCAGAACACTACGCCCAATAGGACAACTACCCCCTCGGACAACTATCCCCCTGACTCCTACCCCAAGGATAGTTGTCCGGGGGTAGTTGTCCTAGGGGATAGTTGTCCGGGGGTAGTTGTCCTAGGGGGTAGTTGTCTGGGGTAGTTGTCCTGGGTTGGTTGTCCTAGGGGGTGGATGTCAAGGGGGTAGGTGTCCTCGAAACGTTTCAATATCTTTCATTTAAATGAATTTATAATAATTATACTAATCATGATACTCGAACATTCATGAAAAAGTAAAGTTTATATTCATGCAATGAAACAAGTAGGCCAACTCTACTTTATCTTGCATGTGTTTACTTTAGTATTTCCAAAAATGCCGATCGAAGGAAATTGTCTTGTCTATCCTACTTTTACTTATTACGTAATAGATTGCAACTGGTAGATTCGCCTATTGGTTTCATGCATGGACTTGTCTAGTAAGTCCATGCTTAAACGTATAAAAGGGCAATTATGTCCTCGTTAGTAAAACAACACTTCAACACAACATTTCTGCTAATGCCATTAAATCATCAAATATAATCTTCAGTACGACCCCTTATTAACGATCAGCTAACTTTTAACACAAATAATATCCCCCAAAGAAACATAATTGCACCAACATGATTCAAATATGTAATTTATGCTAATTTTCCTTCATTTGGTAATTGCTAAATAAACGATGCGCCATGTTGCTATAGCGCATGCGCGTATGCGCGCACAACAGAAAATGCTTAACATTCGTCCAATACTAAAACCCGGATTTGTTACAATATATACGACAGTAACTTGCGATAAGCCAATATTTAAGACCGAAATCATTGGAAAAGTGTCTGATTTCTTTAATTTTGGAGCATTATGTGAATCCTACAGTAAAGTTATTAGTTCAATTAATGATATAAGTTTCATTAAGTCGAGTATTACTTTATAAATAAGAGTTACAAAGGAACAAAAAATAGCTTTTTTCTTCGCCATGCTCCGCAGTCAACCATGTTTCCTTTCTCACTCGCCTTTATAGTTCATGATTTTGGACAGAAGAAGAAAACAATCATTGCTATATATTGTGTATAATAAATGGGTTGATGATTGAGATTCAGTTGCATGATATTACAAGTTCATGAATAAATATTTGTCTTGTTGGTATCAATATCAATGTTTCGTTTATGTAAGTTCACCACGATTTAAATGTTTTATTCAAACAATAATAACTTTGTTATTATTGTTACAGAGGCTGTTTAACGAGGAAGAAAACAATAAAGAGAAGACTCAACTTGTTTTAATACATATTTATTTCTCCATTGCTACCTACCTTAAATATCTTGTTCACATCTTGTTCATATATTGTGATTGTTATTTGATTTTAATCAATAAAAACTTGAGAAAGAAAAAACACCGCTTCGAATTATTTGTGAGGTATCAGTTTAATATCATGTATATTGCACGCACATGGCATCATTTCTCGAGCAATTTTACCTGTAGAGAATGCTCCAACACAAAATTAAGTTGGCCAAATCTCCGTTGGTTGACGAGCGCTTCATCAATGAAACTAAATAACACAAGACTTCACTTTCCTACATAACGTATATAACCTCAATCCTGATCCTAAATCTAACACTATGGCATGGTTATCCATGTGAACCCTATTGGTAAAATATTCAAAAGCTATACTTTGCCGTTTTTTTATTTCTCGCAATACGAAACATCATTATAATCATTGGAGAGTTCAATCATTTTAATGCCACTAGATATATGTTACCTATGTTCAGTGGCGGATCCAGGGGTGGGCCGAAACGGCCGCGGCCCCTCTATTGGCGGCGCAAAAAAAATTGAGAAGGAAAAAAGAGCCGGAAGAAAAGAAGAAGAAAAAAAAGGAAAAAAAAAAAGAGAAGATAAAAGAAAAGAGAAGAAAAAAGAAAAGAAAAGAGAGAGAGTTCAACAAAAAGAGGAAAGAAAAAGAAGAGAGGAGCCGGGGAGAAAGAAAGACAACGAAATGGCACTACAAATTAGTGACAGTAACGACGAATAAGGGGAAAGACAAGGGGAGGGGGGGGGTGTGCGTGAAGGTGGATGCATTGAGGTGGGGGGGGGGGGGAGGGGTGACTGGCCGTATTCTTATTTTTAGGTTATTATGGAATTATGCTTATTTTCAAAAAATCTTAGCATGCTTGTTTATGTTAAGCCGTAGTGCATGAAAAAGGTTAGTGTAGAAACACTTCTGAAAAGGCCGCGCCCGGCCCCTCCAAAGAACGGCAGAATGGTCATCTATAAATTCTGGGGTCATTCTCGATGGCTTGGGAGCCGTTATTGAAGTGGGGGCCGGCCCTACTCAAATGGTAGTGACGGTAACGATGGATAAGGGAATAAGGAGTAAGGGATGCACATGCACAGTCAGACCGCAGCCGGTGCGAAAACCCTCTATTTTACTCAGCACGTATGCAAGAATTTACGTGTCTTGCATACGTAATGAGTAGTGCAGACGGTCTTCCCGATCGGCAATTTTTGCCTTTATAATTGTTCATTTCTCATGAAATGGGTCTTATTTTAAAGATAAGAAGTTGCACTCTCTATATACTTATATGAAAATCATGTTAGATATATTTTGGAAACAGATATTTCGCCTTGAAAATGGGGTTTTCGACGATAAATCTATCTAAAGAGTAGGGCTGATTTTCACATAGAAATCATTCTTGCGTCAAGAAGATGTTATAATCAGCATAAAGCATAAATATTTGTCTTTACAATGATATCAAAATTATTATATTTTACGCTGTCCCAAAGTCAGGAACCAAAAAAGTTCACGCTCATGTTCATGAATAATTAAAAAAAGTAGTAAATTTTGCCGATGTGATAATAGAGAGTTCTGATTGGTCAACTACCTCAACTACGTCACATTATGTTTCGCTTTGGTTTATTAACATTCTGAATACCACATTTTGCTAACCATGCGTTGTGGCGTGCGCCTGTAATGCACGTGCGCGCAAGCCGTCTTGACAACAATCTAAGTACCCGAGATCAAATACCTCACCTGCCATGTAGATGATTCTTTTCTACTATATTTCTTTTTTAATCATTTTTCTATTTTTTTTTCGGCTAGTCGATGGCGCGGCGGAGCTCCCTGGAGTTTAATAATCAGTTATGCATTGCCAATGCTCAGACGGCGAGCGTGCACGAGTATGAAATCACACAATTTCGCGCTATCATAAAAAGAACAAATTGGTAATTTCCGGGTTTTTAGGGTCTTAATTACTATGATTATAAAAAGAACATGATTTTGCGTCAATTAGGTTTTGACATATTTTTGATCAGTGACTTTTCATCTTTCGAACAAATCTCAAAGTGGACAAATTTATTTTGTCCCAAAGTCAGGAACCAAAAGTGAAATTCCCGGGTCAAAACAGCAGTTGAAATGTTACAAAAATAACGTCAATAAAAGTTGTGAAAAATTATTGTTTACAAATTGCGAAATATGGCAAATTACATATCAAACTGATGCTGAAAATCTCGAGAGTGACTTTCCGTTTCATGCTGCCATGTTGAATGAAGTTAACGACCAAAAACGCAGCTACATGTACACCCCTACAAATCTCACTGAAAAGCGCATGGAAATTCAGCAGACGTAAATGTTATGTGATCGCCAGATATCGCTGAGTAAAAATCAGCTTTCATCCTCATTAACGCGCGCGCTGCGGTCTGACTGTGCAGGCGCGTACGCATACAACATGGCAGAGCTTGAGGGGCCTGGCATGCAGAGCCTTTTCAAGAGAGAAATTGTCTTTAGGAGAGAAAAAGAGGTTATTTCTAAAATGAAATGAAAGAGCTCTTGTCAAATAGCCCTTTCATTTCATTTTTTTCTCTCGAAATAAACTCTTTCTCTCTTATAGACAATTTTATGAGATGGAATCTTCAATCTGAAGCCTTTTTGTGCTCTTTGAAAATAGCACACTGAATGGGGGCAGTGCAATTTAAATTTCAAGGGATGGATTAGAGTTTTTATCGCTCTTGAAATTCAAATAGCCCTTTAATTTCATTTTAGAACAATTTCATATAACTTCTGTTTTCGTATTGTTGTACTTTCGTCTGCAGACTTCTTAAGCACAAGTCATGTCGAGTAAACTCAGTCGGAAATGTAATCTGTAGGCGTAAGTGTAAAGTTATTGTTTCATGTTCTTCCTTTTTTTTCTTTCTTTCTTTCTCTCTCTCTCTCCCTCTCTCTGTCTCTCTCCTTTTCCTCTATCTTCTTCTTTTTTAATAACATTATTCTCTCTTTTCTTCTAATTTTTGTATGTGTGTGACATGCGTTACGCGTACGTCTATCAAATTTATCGTCGCTGTTTTCACGAAGTGACGGTAGTGAAAAAAAATTGCATTCACTTTGCGTTACGATTTTCCTCACTACCGTCACTTCGTGAAAACAAGGACGCAATGTCTAAATATGGTAGATTTACATTTTGATGTTTCCCTTTGTAGGTGCACCTTATATTCCAGAAAGTGCCCTATTTTGATGGTGCCCCCCCTTATGTATTGATCTCGATAAAAATAACTTTCTCATTAATTCTATTTCCCATATTTCTAATACTTGCACTATTCTCCAATTTTAAAAAAAATCGTCTACTTTCTCTCAAGACAACATTATAAAGGATTCATTAAAGCAATGCTATCTCGCGAGTCATCTCTCAATTTCTAACTTCTTGCTTTCCTCATCTCCCAGTCTCCCTTGCTTTAATATTCCTCGTTACTTCCTTCCAATTGAACTCCAACTTAATTGATGTTACATCACTGTATCTATTCTTCAACTACAGGTAGATGCAAATGTTACTCAAAATCCATTATATAAATCACACTCAGGATACAGCCAATTGACGAGAATTGCTTCAATCTATATTTTACATGTATCATTAATATATGGTTTTACAATGGCTATGGTGATGAGTTGTCTAGGTAATATGTTGATGTGTTTGTTGTAATGTATTACCATGGTGCACCTTCTTGGTTAAAAAAAAAAAGTATGTGTATGTATTAACGTAAGTTCGTGCCTTTACATACCACAGTAGATTTCAATGTATTATATTTGATGCAGAATCATATTAATATTTGAAGATTAGAAACACAAACAGTTTCCATAACCGTTCAAGTTAGTGTTTCAAGAAAAAGTTAAGCAAACTTTCTCCTGGATGTAAATTCACACTAGCGTATATCACTAGCGAGCTCTCCGATCCAGGCTAGACTCTTCGCGAGTGGTTTCATTGGAATTAAGCGGTTTCATTGGAATTAATCGAGAAATTCCCCTCGCTAGCGTGTAAATAAAAAATATGCCGGCCGGCCATACGTAGGTAACGATGGATAAGGAGGAAGGGGTGCATACGTGAACTGCAAGCGTATTGGAGATGATCATCATTTTAGGGTGTGCAATCTGGGTCGGAATCCAGCATAATATATTCATAAAAAAGAGGATCACATAAAAGCACTCATGATAAAGCCGCGCCCGGCCCCTACAACATCATTTTGGATTTTTAGATGATGGGGCGGGTGGCAGGGGTAGGGGGCAAAGTCCCCCCCCCCCCCGCTTTTTCAAGTACCCCCAAATTGCCACTTTTACTTTGTAAGAAGTGCCCCTTCCCCTTTTCAGAGCTACCCCTTTTTAACTCGGATAAACGCACATTTTATCAACACATGTGCCCCCTTTCCTATCTGATAAGGGCTATTTAGAAAAATGAGGCCCTTCATAAAAAAGTGTCCCTTTTCATTCTCATAAGTACTCCTTTTCATCTCTGGTAAATGACCTTTTTCATATACGAGAAGTTAATTCTTTTCACTTCAGTGCGCTCTTCACCTCCGATAATTGCCCCTATTCAAATCTGAGAGATACTCGTTTTACTTTGAAAAGTACCCTTCCCCTCCTGATAAGTACGCTTTTCATCTATGATGGGTGCCCATTTTCACCTCTGCTAACTGCCATTTTATTTTGAATCGTGCCCCTTTTCCTTTCTAATAAGGGACCTATCCCCTTTTCATAAATGCCCCTTTTCACCTCTGATAAATCAATTTCTGATGGATGCCTCTTTTCCGTCGACAAATGCCCATTTCCCATACTCATAAGTGCCCTATCTCATTTCTGGTGAGTGCCTCCTTTTAGGTGTAAGAAGTGCCCCGTTTGAACCTTTGATAATTACTCTTTGTACCTTGACACATGCTCCTTTTCTTTTCTAATATGTGTCTTTATCACTTTCGATAAGTGTCCCCTTTACCTCTCACCATTAGTCTTGCACCTAATTTAAAGCGACTAAGAGTAATTTCCCCTAAAGCTCGCTCGCTCGCATTTATAGATGATACAATTACATGTCACTTAACAAAGGTCTTTTCAGTCTTCCGTTATGAGAATGTGCTTATAACCCCATCATGATTTGGCTTTTTCCTCTTTATAAGATGTAATTTTTCACTCTGCGACCTCACAGATCTTACATTTTTTTCTCGCTCGCTTTGCTCACTCGCAAATGAATATTCAAACAATCACATCCAACCGAAAGTGTGATGCTTAAGCAATATCTTGTATAATATATAAAGAAAAACAAATATGGAAATCGTCCCTGATAATGGAATCACAATGAAGGGGTATATACCAATGTCTAAAAGAATGTATATTTTCGCTTTGAGATTTCGCTTTGTAGGTGCCCTTTTTTGTTGGTGCTTTCCACTTTGGAAATAGCTCCGCCGCCTCTGCTTACCCATTAGCGCCCGGACGCGCCAGCGTGAATTTCGCGCTTGCGCGCAAAGGGGGTGTCTGTGGGGGGATGTCCGCTCTATCTCTGAAGCTGAATTTTTGTAATGGATTCGTGCGATTCGGTTAATACTTTTAGAGGGAGTCTGAGGGGGATGTGCCCCCCTCTGAAGCTGACATTTTTTGGATTTTTGAAACTGGATTCGTGCGTTTTGGTTAATAATTTTTTGGGGATTCTGATTTCATTTCAAAACACCTGCAGTTAATGCGGGATGGGGTTGCAGCCTCTCTTTACCCGAAAATTTAAAAATTACCCATATGCATTTTTTATATCTTATCTCGTATATTTTGGTGACAAATAACACTTTCACAACATACATATGCTCAAATTTCCGCTCGCCAAATTATGAAACCAGGAAATAGATATTGGGGCAAGAGGCTTCAGCTCCCACTGATGGAAATGTCAAAAAAATTGCGCGCGAGCATAACTTGAAAACGGGGAATGTTGATATCGGACAAGAGACGTGACGTGAGCATGTCCCCTTTCAAAAATTGTGCCCGCTTGTAGGTACCAGTACACGAAGTACAGTGCTTCTAATATGACCTTGTCACTTTTGTCAGTATTGATAAGTTGAAATAACGGTCTGCGCGATTTTCGAATTTCCGGCCCTCCCTATTGGAAAATCCTGGATCCGCGCCTGCCTATGTTCAAGTCAAATGTTCTATTTTGTATCCATTTGTATCTTATTGATGTTTATAATCTGTACTGACATGCAAACGAAACAAATTTCCGATCATTGGACAATAACATTTGAACATTGAATATTGATATGTATAAATATTAGAAATTGAATGATGAGCGCCATATGATAAAGATAATTTTGTTAAATACCATGCATAATCATACGTTAAAGGTACTATGTCCCATTTGTAGGTTAAAAAATGAAAAAGGTTAAATTTCAACGACATTTGAAAGACAAAATAGTACTTCCCTCAAAACGAAAGTGTTTGAAAATGGCTTTTTGTACCGAATGGTCGTACGTTATGTTTTGCACAAAGATTCCATCAGTTTAATTTTGGCCATTACAAGTAGTGGGTTATTGATGTAAACAAATGCTCATGAACATGGCAGCAGGGAGAGTTTAAATCCACATCTCCCTGGTTACAGCTCATTTTATGTATGTTAATAGCAAAGAAAAAATGATGTCAGTCAGTCACTCAATAGTATCTGACAGGGAAGTCTAGAAATTAAACGGGTTTCCTTGCATAATTTAAATACTAGGACACTGCTAATGCTTAAATTTTACAATTAGGACATACATGCATATTCATAATTCCTGCAAAGTTCTACAGAATTTGATGTTGTCTGCAAAAGGGACATATAGTACCTTTAAGTAGTAGTCAAATTAAGCTAGGTTTCGTTTACATATCACAGTAGGCTATATTGGCAGCTTTGAGAAAAGTACGTTTGTTAATTTGTAAGTTTGATATTAAAACAATGGAAAGTGACTGATAAATAAACACTTGTTAAGAAGTCTACAATATATTGTTAATAATTCAGGGTGTAGTGGTTGAACACAAATGGTTCTTTTTATATGTGTGGTGGTCCCAGTGCCTGATTTGAGAACAATTGTTGTAGGCTTACATCTGTCAGTCCAAATTTGAAAATGATATTTACATTCACTCTTTACCAGAACTATTTTGTGTTGAACGACTGTTTGCGACCGTAGGCCAAGATGGTGTATGATGTCTGTATCGTAGGAGCTGGAATGGTGGGGTCAGCTGCAGCCAAATGGCTCTGTAAACTGCAACCAGAAACCAAAGTCTGTCTAATTGGGCCTCAAGAACCAACCGAAAAGGTGAATTGAGTTATCATTTTTGTTAATTCCCGTTCAATATCAATGATTACTAATCACAGTGCATCTGATGTATTTTTTTAATAGAGCGACAAAAACAAGCTGATGGTATACAAGCCATTATGTTTATAGGGCAAAAAAGGTTTCTATCTTGTTTTTTTTTGTGGAAAATTCAGTGATCCCACACTTGCTCCTGCGACAATTGCTCTGAGCTTTGTTCGTCAGGTTGGGGTAGTCAACTGCCCCAATTTTTTTTTACACGCTAGCCTGGCCATTTCTGTGATAAATACCATGGAAGCGACTGATATTAGAGTCAAGGCGCCAATATACATCATTCATGGGTGTGGCAATCATCAGCGAGCAACCAATGAGAATGACAATTTATTCTCATGTCACCCACATAGGGGGTATCGGAGAAGTATACAATTAGTTAAAATTTGTCAATTTAACACTGTACAATACATCTCTCCCTCTTTGGTTTATTATTAACCACCCCCGCGCCCTCTTGTAAATTATGGAAGCAATTGTGAATGAATTAAGTTACTGGCACCAGTAAATTGTTATTTGAATTAATGAATATTATTAACTATAAATATAACTGATAAAAAATAAAAACACCCTCAACGCTAAAATAGAGACAGTCTTTGCCTTTCATTCTTACTCTCACTTTCGACGGGTCTATTTTCGGGTGCTGTTGTTCTTGAATTATAGAATAAAACTTTTCCCTGAAAGATTATATTTTTATTTGGCGTATACATGAAATTAATATTTAATTTGTTGTTGTTGTAACGACCACGATCTAGGAATGGGAAGACGGTAGGCGGGAAGTTTTCGCATCACATTACGATGAGGGCCGTGTGACAAGAGAGCTGGATGCGGATTATACATGGGGGTTGCTAGGGCAACGGTCTATCGAACGCTACAGAGAAATCGAGCAAGAAAGTGGTAGGTTTCGGAGATAGTTTATGGGATATATACGCTTGAATGTTTGTCTGTGTGTTTTTTTCTTCTTCTAAATTTGTAGAGCCTTTTCTTCTAGCCGTGGTATTATTTAATGTGATACAAAATACACCACTTCAACTTCGTTTTAAAATGACAGGACATCGATATATAAATAGTTGAAGTCAAAGCCGTTCTGTCCCATACGTTGCCGACTAAGATTTCAATATACATGTATCTGAAAAGTGTCGAGCTGATAGCCCTACGAGAATCAGACAAATATAAAATTAAATTACATTTTTATGTCACGTTCACAATTCCATAATAGAATTCCATAACATCTTGTAACGTTTGAGACATACCTTGGACTTGCCGAATAGTATTTTGAATATGACTATTTATCTGTAATCATTATAAATTATGTAGTTAGGAATATTGGTGTAGGCGTAGTATGATTAAACTTAAAGCTCAAGCGTCTGCCAGTGTGTTGTGAATAAAAACGAAAATACCTCATTATCCTCTCTATTCAAATAGGAATCAAGTTTTACCACGAGGTGGGCTGTGCACTCATTGACACCAAGGGAAACCAACAGATGCAGAAGTACAAGGAAACTGCTGGAAAATTAGGTGTCCGTCACGAAATCTTCAACTTTCAGTCTTTCCAAGGCAAATTCCCTTACCTTCGCGTGAACCACGACAGCGAATGTGTATGGACGGCCGAGAGGGCCGGACACATCAGTCCTCGAAAGCTCGTCGCCGCCCAGCAGAAAATTGCGTCATCACTCGGTTGTCACGTGATCCATGAAGTGGTGACCACCATCACTGATGTGACGTCACAAGATGGAGAAACAGTCGTCAGAGTATTGTCTGAGAATGGGAGGCAGATTTTTGCCAAGCGTGTTCTTCTTTGCACGGGAGCGTTTACTAATTTCCATAGCATTCTGCCAGGGGATAGGAAAATCGATCTTAACTTGCGTAGGTCTTTTGTAGTGAAGGCCGAGTTATCGGAACAAGATGCTATCAAGATGTTAGGTATGCCCAGTATCTTCAACACTAACAAGAACTGTTACGTGCTACCGCCAATCAAATACCCCGATGGTAAGATTCATAAAACACAACAACAACAAACATTTATTTTAATGACAAAATACGACACAAACGAAAATTCAGAAGATAAACACTCATATGGCATTTTTATCATAGTATAAAATGATAGCAAAACTTATGACGATTGTGAAAACCAAAATTCCGCCCGTAAATAAAAATGAGCCTCTGTTGTGTTCTTCCTGTGATTATATCCATACCATTAATATTGTAATTAGATGGTAATATAAAACCCAACAGATTTTTAATTGCACATAACTATGAAAGCAAACCAGTGAAATTTTAGAATTTTGCTTTCCTCTTCTTAAAGATGATCGTAAAGATATAGATAAAATGGATTTGTTCTAATAATCGTCAAAGAAAGCTTCGATAAGTGTTGTCCATTACCAATCAAATCACCATCTCGAGCTAAAAGATGTATCTGTGTACTCTTTTCTTTAATTTCTCAGGGAAGTACTATGTGAAGCTTGGACTGTGGTTTAGTTTTGAAAATAAATTCAGTGATCTACAAGGAGCGGCGGAGTGGTTCAGAAGTCATGGGAAGAACTTTGATGCCTCAGAGGCCATCAATGTGCTCCGAGAGTTGATACCAGGTAAGAATGCTCGAAGGGAGAGTGATCGAGAGAGAGAGAGAGAGAGAGGGGGGGGGAGGAACGGTGGGGATGACGGGAATCAGTTCGGTTGTCTGTGATGGAGCAGTGTGATACAGGAGTCAAAGAGGACAGAGAGGGGGAGAAGGAGGTGGAATACAGATAGAAAGAGAGAAAGAGGGGGAAGAGAGAGGGGGGAGGGGCGCCTCGAAATTAAAGAGCAATTTATTTTCATTCAATTATTTATACATCTTACGTTCTAAACAATTTTAGAATCAGTCACACAAAAAAGACAATGTTGAAAAATAACCAAGGCTTACTTGGATTTTATCGACCGCCCCTCCCCCCCCCCCCAAAAAAAAAAATACAATCAAACATAAATGAAGAATGCTCTGGATGGGGGTCATGTTTATTATCTTCATGTCTTGTAACCACCCCCCCCCCCGTTTTTTTTTTGTTGATGTGAAAATAGGAATCCGGCCAATATCTCTGACAACGGACTGCTGCATCGCTTCGGTCACCCCTACCGGCCAGCTCTACTGTGACATGTTGACCTCTCGTCTCGGCGTCTTGATCGGTATGAATGGCAAAGGAGCAAAAAGCAGCAACGAAATCGGACGTATGGGCGCAAGCATGATTTCAAAAGGGTCGTGGAACTACGACTTGAATCCAGACCTGTTCAAGGTTCAATATAGGAAGAATTCTCCAAAGAGCTTACTCATTGGAAAGCTCTAGAAGATGAAGGTGTTCGTCAGATTTAAACCTACCACCTTGTAGATATTCTCCATTGATCTCGGAGATACTAATTATTTTATTAACCCTCCGCATTTGAAGTACAATAATAGTGCCTCATTTAATATATGCCTCATTCTAAAATATACAATTCTGCGTCATTCGGTGTGTTATTAGATAAAATCAGAGCTCAGTCGCAATAATAATACTGCCTGACATTACATGTTGCTCAATTCATATTCAATGGAAAAACTAGGATTTTTGCTGTAATGTTTCATTTTAATGGCTTAAAATATCAAGATAAATATTATTTCAGATTTTATAATTTTTGCATCGCTTAGACCATGGAGTTACTAACTCCATGCTTAGACGTTGGCAAAAGTTATTTCAGTTATAAAATACAATAAAATCTTATGGCTTGCCTATATGTGAAGAACTTCAACCTCAGTTCAGACGCTATGTATATGTATACATGTTTGTATTCTAATTTAAGCCCGGTTTAATTTAAATGTTAAGGGCCCCGTTGCATAATAATTACCATTGATCTTTACGTTAATACCTTTAATGGTAACTTCCACGGAAACCCTGATTTGATTGACTGTTGAGTGATGTTGCTATAATAATAATATTCAGCTTTTATATAGCGCTTAATACATCTCGAACGTCTCTATTAAAGCGCTTTACAGCAGGCCTTCTCAACTAGTTTATTAGAAGCGCCAAAACAAAAATGAATTGAGCTGAAGTGCCAACCTGTATGTTTGCCCGTATGTTTGGTGATTGTGTTACGAGGGAGCGTAGCGACCGAGCCGATACCGGGTGGGGTCCGGGGGCGAAGCCCCCGGAAGCTAGTGGATTTTGGGGCTTTTTTAAGGCCCAGATGTGGCATTTTTAACACCTTTTTGTTCCATAAAACATCAATCATAATTTCATATTGATGTGAAACAATTAGTACAATTCCTGGCTAAAATCTACACTGGAAGTTAATTTATATGTAGTTATTTTGGTGCAATAAACACGAAAAAATGTCAAAATGAAGTGAAAATCAAACAAACAAAATGGCTTGCTTACATTTTGGGCTCAAATTCGACTGCGACTTTTTGATTTTTCTGAGTTTTTTTATTTTAAAATATAATTTTTTAATGTTGTTCTTTCTTTAATTTTTAATTTTTATTATTTTTTTGGAACAGCCGCGCGCCACTCTGACTGACCACAAGCGCCACGAGTGGCGCGCGCGCCGCCAGTTGAGAAGGCCTGCTTTACAGATATACTATTACCCCGGTCATAGACCTTCAAAATGCCTCTTACGTGGATTTTTTATTTGGATGAATCGCTATGACGTTTATATATAATATATATATATATATATATTTATGTATTCAATATTGGTATCTTACTGAAGAATATGAAAGGTAAATTATTCAAGCAGACAAGGGAGGAGTCGAAAATGGGAAAGGGAAAGAAAAAGGCAAGGGAGAGAAAGAGAAAGAGAGAGAGAGGGGAGGGGGCGGAGGTCTGAGAGGGAGAGAGAGAGAGAGAGAGAGAAAGAGAGAGAGAGAGAGAGAGAGAGAGATAGACTAAGGGGAGGGCAGTGATTGAGAGCTAGAGAGACGAGGGAAGTGTATAGAGAGGACAGAAAAAGAGTAGGGAGATAGAGAGCGAGAGAGATGTAGAGAGCGAGAGAGATGACAGAGTTATGAGGGAGAGAAATGAGAAAGAGCGAGCGAGAGAGAGAGAGAGAGAGAGAGTAAGTAGAAAGAAAGAAACAAAGAGGTAAAGACAGTGAGATTGACGGACACAAACACACAGACAGTCCCACATTGGGACAAAACTTTTATAGGATAGGCCTACGTGATTCTGATTGGTTGAAAGTACAGTTGTGGTACATTGGGGGCGGACTCAGGAGTTTTGGGTGCGGGTGTGGCACAATAATCATTCGAAAGATCTTTGAGAAGAATAAAAACCTTAAAATGGAGGGGGAACATTCTGGGAGTTGACTAATTAAGGTACGACACTTGGCTTTTTAATCTCTTGTTCATGCCTATCTTGTTTATATCTCTCTTTATCTCTTAACCCCCTTTTTTCAATATGAAATATGAAAATACGAAATATGAAGAGGAAGTATATTTTGATAACGTTCTATGTGTATGAGGGGTGGAAAACAATTCATCAAATATTACTTGTCAGAGCAGAAAGTCCGGTTCTGTTTATTTATGATAATGCTTCCGCCCTCTACTCGCGGATAAAAGTTGAAGGGGTGATTACGTGCCCCATTCTGTCCCACGGTTCCCGTCTCAACTCAACTAATTTTGTTCCGCTTGTCAGAATGAGGTATGGTGCCCCCCCCCCCCCCCCCCACAAAGGAGAATTCTAGATCCGCCGCTGTCCTGTCAATCAATGAATATCCCATAACGTCAACAATAATTTTTGAAAATATCTCCTCATCAGTTTTTGGAAGACGTGGTATACCCCCCCCCCCCCTTTTCGCTCACAATATGAAAACAACTGTACACTGAAATACACCGATTATGCGCTATTAAACATTCAGCAATGTGTTCATAGCTATTTAGAGCTCTTTTGATAAAATGCCAGTTTTAATATATAATTTGTTTAACAATATCAAGGATTTATCATTACAAAAATTATCTACTGTCTCGCTAATTTCCTCACTAGTTCACTACTATACAATTCTACACAATTCTGACTCACCCCCTCCCCCTTTCTCTCTCTATCTCATAAATAAACATTCATTATCTTTACTGTAATACAACATCAACTGCAGCAATAGTAATGTATTGTTTCTGATAATATCGTTTTGATTTTATATTTTACTAACGATATTATCAATATTATTATAATTATCATTATTATCATGAATGTTTTTGGAAATATTATCATTAGTATTACTATCAATTCCGAGCAAAGGTCACTGATCGAAACTTGAAGGTCGGCTGTACTAGTTCACTCAGAAGGGATTAGACCACGAAGCGATGTCACCAACAGGTGGTTATCTCATCAAATCAGCTCTCAATTAACATAAGAAAAAAGCATTTGAACAACGTTCCGCGTAGCCTTTTGACAAGGCCTCGTGACTCTGGCTAAGCGGCTGAGATGAGTCTAGATACCCGGGGTGAACGCGCGACCGCCACGAGAGCCTTTTGCGATCTAGATATTACTGCTCCGCATGAATTATTCATAGCATTGGATTTATTGACCAATTAGAACGGCCATCCTCCAGTTGGCTTCGTGCGTGATTCGTTCATTATCAAAACATGTAAGAAAAGGTAAAAGACGTAAATACGTTTTGCTCATGAGATGAACATATAATGTTGATAGATACAAAATATATCACCAGGGAGGTGTTCAAATTTACTTTTAATGCAAAATTACAATGAAATAGGAAGCATTTGATGACTTATGCTAACAATCATAAGTGAGATAATTGGACTTTCCCTGTATATAAAATGAACCAGTCTCGTTTTCGTTCCATGTAGAGGTCAGTGGTCTTAGCCCGTACGTCAGTGTGTGTGTGTGAACTATGAACGTCAGTTCATAGTTAGTAGGTCCATGTTTGTACTATACGTACAGTTTACTCCGTGTGTGTGTGTGTGTGATGGATACTATATGCTGACGTAATGCGAGGATACGTTCGGTGATTGGACGCTACTTCTTATTCTTCTGGGATACTCCTCAACGTTCTACCACTTCGGTAGAGAATTCCAGTCGGAAACAAAGGTTAACATAAGAAATCCAAAACCAGATTACCAAAGGCTAACTGGCTGTGATTTTCGCTCTGTCGTTTACTCGGGCTTTCGCGATTAGTCTCTTTTTAGTCGCTCGGCGTCTATCAGACATGTGGCCTTGTTCAAAGGCTACGTTCCGCGTGGCCTGCATGTAACGTGTAAGAGTGGTGGTGATGCAGAATTTTCTTCTGCATCATTACGCCACTGCCCCTGGAAGTTTGCCCCCCCCCCCCCAATCCCAAACTGCTTCCGCCGCGCCTGGTTGCAAAGGTGCCCCCCTTGCTTCTTCAGTCAATGACAATTTTTTTTCCTCCTTTTTAGGGGAGGACCTCTTTGACTCAATTGGGATTCGCATTGAAATCTTTGCATGAGTGCATTTAATTCTCTATTTTTCATTTGGGAATATTTTTATTGAAATCTTTGCATGAGTGCATTTAATTCTCTATTTTACATTTGGGAATATTTTTATTGAAATCTTTGCATGTCTGTGCGCATTTCGTTTATGTCAGTGCTGGCATTGGTGAATGATATAACAGGCAGGTATGCCATTCTAAGCTGTGTGATGAGGACTGCAAGCACATGTACAGTTTGCATACGATAGGACGAAAAGTGGGTTTAAAGTAAGTTGGTTTGTTTATTATGATTGTAATTCATTTAACTTATTGGAATTATACTTAATATCCTATAAGCATTACTGATGATTGTTATCAATCGAATCACGTCTTTCACTGTAATTGAGAACAATGATGCTTACTTCTTTGAAATACTTTTGTCATTTATTTTGTTATATGATATAAAGGTGTTGCAGTATAATTGTGTTAAATTGAACAAATCATCCTTCATAATGAAAACTGACCATATATCTTAAGTTACCATTAACGTTATAAATTAGGACGAGTCGCATTTGAAAGCGGAGAATTTCTGCTATTTTGTGGAGTAGAAATTATTTCTTGGGGCCTTTACCTTTCGTTCTTGAATGTTGTTACGCATTCATTCTCTGAGACAGAAGTCTATATCAACACAGTTGTTGATTTTGTTTAAAATATTTAAACCCCCTTTCATTGTTGTTTTGTTTTCTTTTCCCCCTTTAAATAATGTTTCTTCTCTCTATTTCACTTTCTCTTGTCTTATAGATAGTTGAAGTGTTTGCACTCTGCTTATTTTACTTAATTTAATTGTGTGCTTATAATATTTTTTATTTCTTTTTGTTTTGTTTTTCATTCTGTAATGGGCGATCCAACTTCACAGGTTTTCGCAACCTTCATGGAAAGCCCCACATAATAACCTTTGTAAACATTTTTAAAATTTATCGTTACTTTGTATATTTTGATTTTTTTTTATTGCGAAATAAAATTGAATTGAATTGAATATGGCAGATGCCCCAATTTTGTGTTGATACGTGTGCACGATCATGCTCAAATGGCTATAGTACAGCTGAATGCGCCAACGTATCAAATTGGGGCGAGCAGATCTGGAGACTTCAAATCTTAAGCTAAAAGCTGATGTCAAAATCATTGTCATTGGTCCAATAACCTCTCTGCCTTTTTGTTTCCCAATTTTTCACCAATTGACGAAAAGCTCTGATAAATCGATAACTAGCTATGACGTTATGGGAGATTCCATTATTGGTTTGAGGGGTAGCAGCATATAGACGACAGTAACTTGCGATAAGCCAATATTCAAGACCGAAATCCTTGGAAAGTGTCTGATTTCTTTAATTTTGGAGCATTATGTGAATCCTACAGGAAAGTTATTAGTTTAATTAATGATATAAGTTTCATTAAGTCGAGTAATACTTATAAATAAGAGTTACAAAGGAACAAAATATAGCTTCTTCTTCGCCATGCATGCTCCGCAGTCAACCATGTTTTTGTTTTAATGTGTGGTGGTCCCAATGCCCGATACTAGTATTTGAGAACAATTGTTGTAGGCTTACATCAGCCCAAATTTGAAAATGATGTTTACATTCACTCTTTTCCAGAACTATTTTGTGTTGAACGACTGTTTGCGACCGTAGGCCAAGATGGTGTATGATGTCTGTATCGTAGGAGCTGGAATGGTGGGGTCAGCTGCAGCCAAATGGCTCTGTAAACTGCAACCAGAAACCAAAGTCTGTCTAATTGGGCCTGAAGAACCAACCGAAAAGGTGAATTGAGTTATCATTTTTGTTTATAATTCCCATTCAATATCAATGATTACTAATCACAGTGCATCTGATGTATTTTTTTAATAGAGCGACAAAAACAAGCTGATGGTATATAACCCATTATGTTTATAGGGCAAACAAGGTTCCTATCTTTTTTTTGTGGAAAATTCAAATGAGATTGTAAATAATATATAGTCACAGAGAGATACTGTTGGTCCGACACTAGCTCCTGCAACATTGCTCTGAACTTTATTCATCGACAGACGATAGTATATAGGTTTCTAGGGTTGGGAAATCCACTGCCCCAATTTGTTTTGAACACGCTAGCCTGGCCATTTTTGTGATAAATACCATGGCATGGAAGCGGCTGACATTAGAGTCTAGGCGCCAATATACACATGTACATCAGTGACCAACCAATAACAATGACAAGTTATTCTCATGTCACCAACATTGGGGTATCGGAGAAGTTTACAATTAGATTGAATTTGTCAATTTAACACTGTACAATACATCTCTCCCTCTTTGGTTTATTATTAACCACCCCCGCGCCCTCTTGTAAATTATGGAAGCAATTGTGAAAGAATTACTGGCACCAGTAAATTGTTATTTTAATTAATGAATATTTTAACTATAAATATAACTGATAAAAAAATAAAAACACCCTCAACGCTAAAAAAGGGACAGTCTTTGTCTTTCATTCTCACTCTCACTTTCGACGGGTCTATTTTCGGGTGCTGTTGTTCTTGAATTATTGAATAAAACTTTTCACTGAAAGATTGTTTTTATACATGAAATGAAATATTTCATTTGTTGTTGTTGTAACGACCACGATCTAGGAATGGGAAGACGGGAGGCGGGAAGTTTTCGCATCACATTACGATGAGGGCCGTGTGACAAGAGAGCTGGATGCGGATTATACATGGGGGTTGCTAGGGCAACGGTCTATCGAACGCTACAGAGAAATCGAGCAAGAAAGTGGTAGGTTTCGGAGATAGTTTATGGGATATATACGCTTGAATGTTTGTCTGTGTTTTTTTTCCACCTTCTAAACTTGTAGAGCCTTTCCTTCTAGCTGTGGTATTATTTAATGTGATACAAAATACACCACTTCAACTTCGTTTTAAAAAGACATGGCATATAATAGTTCAAGTCCGAGCTGTTCTGTCCCGTACGTTGCCGACTAAGATTTCAATGTAGGCCTACATGTATCTGATAAGTGTCGAGCTGATAGTCCTACGAGAATCAGACAAAAATAAAATGAAATTACATTTTTAGTGTCACGTTCACAATTCCATAATATAATCCATAACATCTGGTAACGTTTGGGAGATACCTTGGACTTGCCAAATAGTATTTTGAATATAACCATTTATCTGTAATCATTATAAATTATGTAGTTAGGAATATTGGTGTAGGCGTAGTATGATTAAACTTAAAGCGCAAGCGTCTGCCAGTGTGTTGCGAATAAAAACGAAAATACCTCATTATCCTCTATATTCAAATAGGAATCAAGTTTTACCAGGAGGTGGGCTGTGCATTCATTGACACCAAGGGAAATCAACGGATGCAGAACTACAAGGAAATTGCTGGGAAATTAGGTATCCGTCACGAAATCTTCAACTGTCAGTCTTTCCAAGCCAAATTCCCTTATCTTCGCTTGAACCACGACAGCGAATGTGTATGGACGGCCGAGAGGGCCGGACACATCAGTCCTCGAAAGCTCGTCGCCGCCCAGCAGAAAATTGCGTCATCACTCGGTTGTCACGTGATTCATGAAGTGGTGACAAGCATCACTGATGTGACGTCACAAGATGGAGAAATGGTCGTCAAAGTATTGTCTGAGAGTGGGAGGGAGATCTTTGCCAAGCGTGTTCTCCTTTGCACGGGAGCGTTTACTAATTTCCATAGTATTCTGCCAGGGGATAGGAAGATTGATTTCAACATGTGTAGGACTTTTGTGGTGAAGGTCGAGTTATCGGAACAAGATGCTATCAAGATGTTAGATATGCCCTCCATCCTTCTGGATAACAAGAACTGTTTCGTGCTACCGCCAATCAAATACCCCGATGGTAAGAATAAAAATATTAAAAAACAACAACAACAACAAACATTTATTTTAATGACAAAAAACGACACAAACGAAAATTCAGAAGATAAACACTCATATGGCATTTTTATCATAGTATAAAATGATATCAAAACTTATGACGATTGTGAAAACCAAAGTTCCGCCCGTAAATAGGAATGATCCTCTTTTATTTTCTTCCTGTGATTATATCCATACCATTAATATTGTAATTGGTAATATGAAACCCGACAGATTTTTAATTGCACATAATTATGGAGAAAAAAAAATCAGTGAAATTTAAGAATTTTGCTTTCCTCTTCTTAAAGATGATCGTGTAGATATAGATCTCTCTCTAAATATTAATATTTTCCTAACATTATATAAAGATAAAATTCTTATTTCATGTTTCTACAACTATATAGATTTTTCTTTCTTCAAATTGGATTTGTTCTAATAATCGTCAAAGAATGCTTCGATAAGTTTTGTCCATTACCAATCAAATCACCATCTCGAGCTAATAGATGTATCTGTGTACTCTTTTCTTTAATTTCTCAGGGAAGTACTATGTGAAGCTTGGATTTTGGTGTAGTCTGGAAAACAAAGTCAGTGATCTACAAGGAGCGGCGGAGTGGTTCAGAAGTCATGGGAAGAACGTTGATGCCTCAGAGACCATCAATGTGCTCCGAGAGCTGATACCAGGTAAGAATGCTCGAAGGGAGAGTGATCGAGAAAGAGAGAGAGAGAGATAGAGAGAGAGAGAGAGAGAGAGGGAGAGAGAGGGGGAAACGGTGGGGTGACGGGAATTGATTCGGTTGTCTATGATGGAGTAGTCTAGTTCTGGACCCTTTTATTGATTTTTGTTATTCGCCGACTATAAGCGTTAAGCCGAGTGATGGTAGTCTGCCAGCACAGACCCTGGTCAGTCGTAAAAGTGAGTCTGCACTATAAGACTACCATAGGCCATGTACTGTAGCTGCTCCTGACCCACCAGTAGGTAGCTGGGCTAGACTTCTCTCAAGGCACAATGATTTTTTGATTAAGTGTCAAGTAGGGTCTGTGCCTGCAGACTAGAGTGATGGCGCGATTAGTGGGGGGGGGGGGGGGGGGGGGGGGGGGGGGGCTCGCTAAGGATCGCGCCATCACTCGGCTTAACGCTTATAGTCGGCGAATAACAAAAATCAATATAGGGTCCAGAACTAGACTAATGATGGAGCGATGTGGTTCAGGAGTCATAGAGGAGAGAGGGGCAGAAGGAGGTGGAAATACAGATAGAAAGAGAGAGAGAGAGAGAGAGAGTGAGAGGGGGCGCCGATTGGTGAATCCTTTCCTTTTAACCTCGAAATATTTAAGAACAATTTATTTTCATTCAATTATTTATAAATCTTACGCTCGATACAATTTAAGAATAAGTCACTAAAAATAAGTGTAATATATTCTTAAGACCATGTTTGAAAAATAACCAAGGCTAACTTGGATTTTATCGCCCCCCCCCCCAAAAAAAAAAAAAAACAATGAAAAAAAAAAACACACAATCAAACTTATGAAGACTGCCTTGGATGGGGGTCATGTTTATCATCTTCAGCATGAAAATGGATCATGTCTAATAACCATCCCCCTGTTTTGTTGATGTGAAAATAGGAATCCGGCCAATTTCTCTGACAACGGACTGCTGCATCGCTTCGGTCACCCCTACCGGCCAGCTCTACTGTGACATGTTGACCTCTCGTCTCGGCGTCCTGATAGGTTTGAACTATAAAGGAGCGAAAAGCAGCAACGAAATCGGACGTATGGGCGCAAGCATGATTTCAAAAGGGTCGTGGAACTCCGACTTGAATCCAGACCTGTTCAAGGTTCAATACAGAAAGAATTCTCCAAAGAGCTTACTCACTGGAAAGCTCTAGAAGATGAAGATGTTTGTCAGATTTAAACCTACCACCTTGTAGATATTCTCCTTTGATCCGGGCCATTGATCTCGGAGATACTAATCGTTTAATTAACCCTCCGCATTTGAAGTAGGCCTACAATAATAGTGCCTCATTTAAATGCCTCATTCTAGAATATACAATTCTGCGTCATTCGGTGTGTTATTAGATAAAATCAGAGCTCAGTCGCAATAATAATATTGCCTAAAGGCGATTGCGACCATTTTGTTTCGTACATCATAGGTCTTTTTACAGCCGGTCGGAACGCACCTGGCAATCAAAACATTACTTGGGAGTGTAATTGGTTTACCTATTTTGTATGACTTGCAATAGCTCTCTCTCTCTCTCTCTCTCACACACACCCTTCTCTCTCTCTCTCTCTCTCTCTCTCTCTCTTTCTTTCTCTCTCTTTCTTTCTCTCTCTTTCTTTCTTTCTCTCCCTCTCTCTCTCTTCCCCTCTCTCTCTATCTATCCCCCCTCTCTCTCTATGGTGATAGGTTCTCGTGGTGTATTACGCATACTACTAAGAAGAGATTGATAGATATGACCGTGGTATATAAATGTATAGTGAGGTATTCCTAACTAAGAAAATATTTTTTTGTTTTTGTTTGTTAGGAATTATTAATGTTTTCATTTTAAAAAACTGACGCTATGATGTTCTCTTTTCCGTTTTGTGTATTGTAATTGTTTAGCCCAACATGAGATGCATCCAATGTAATTAAAATCTTGGTCCTGGGTCTTATGTAACATCTTTATTACTATGTTATATGTACTTTATTGAATAAAGATGAATAAACAACATTTATTCATAATGAATAGTCAAAATGAAGTCAAAATGAATAGTTTCTTGACAAACCATCAAATGGAGGGGATAGGGGGCACTAATGAGTGGGGAAGGGGCACAACACATACCAGAAGGATGAAATGGTAGGGAACGAGGTTATCCAAGCGATTGGGGAGGGGGTGTCTAATGGGGTTGTATCATTATTGATCATGTTATCTTCTCCATCAGACGTTTTTTTCTCTCTTCTTTATTTTTTTGTTTGGTTATTCGATGGGGAAGGGGGATGAGACCCCCTTCCCCCTTAAGCTACACATTTATTGATTTATGGCAGTAATATCCAATTGAATGACCAACATTACATATTGCTCAAGTATGCATATGCAATGGAAAAACTATAATTTGTGCTGTAATGTTTCATTTTAATGGCTTAAAAAATCAAGGCAAATATTATTGAAGCTTTTATGATGTTTGCATTGCTTAGACATTGTCAAAAGTTATTACAGTTATAAAATACAATAAAATCTTATGGCCCGTCTATATTTGCGAAGAACTTCAACCTCAGTTCAACCTCAGCCCGGTTTAATTTAAATTTTCAGGGCCCCGTTACATAATAATTACCATTGATCGTAACGTTACCATTAATGGTAACTTCCATGGAAACCCTGATTTGATTGGCTGTTGAGTGATGTTCCTATAATAATAATATTCAGCTTTTATATAGCGCTTAATACATCTCGGTGGTCTCTAAGCGCTTTACAGATATATTACTATTACCCCGGTCATAGACCTTCAAAATGCCCCTTACGTTGATTTTTTGTTTCATTTGGATGAATCGCTATGACGTTTATATATAATATATATATACATATTTATGTATTTAATATTGGTATCTCAGTGAAGAAGGTGAAAGGTAAATTCAAGCAGACAAGGGAGGAGTCGAAAATGGAAAAAGGAAAGAAAAGGCAAAGAAGAGAAAGAGAAAGAGAGAGAGAGTGAAAGAGAGAGAGAGATAGACTAAGGGAGGGCAGTGATGGAGAGCTAGAGAGACGAGGAAGTGTATAGAGAGGAGGACAGAAAAAGAGTAGGGAGATAGAGAGTGAGAGAGATGAAAGAGTTATGAGGGAGAGAAATGAGAAAGAGCGAGCGAGAGAGAGAGAGAGAGAGAGAGAGAGTAAGTAGAAAGAAAGAAACAAAGAGGTAAAGACAGTGAGATTGACGGACACAAACACACAGACAGTTCCAGATTGGGACAAAAAAATTATAGGATAGGCCTACGTGATTCTGATTGGTTAAAAGTACAGTTGTGGTAAATTGGGGGCGGACTCAGGAGTTATGGGAGAGGGTGTGGCACAATAATCATTCGAAAGATCTGTGAGAAGAATACAAACCTTAAAATAGAGGGGAACATTCTGGGAGTTGACTAATTAAGGTACGACACTTGGCTTTTTAATCTCTTGTTCATGCCTATAATTTTTATTTCTCTCTTCATCTCTTAACCCCCGTTTTCAATATGAAATATGAAAATATGAAATATGAAGAGGAAGTATATTTTGATAACGTTCTATGTGTATGAGGGGTGGAAAACAATTCATCAAATATTACTTATCAGAGCAGAAAGTCCGGTTCTGTTTATTTATGATATATATGCTTCCGCCCTCTACTGGCGGATAAAAGTTGAAGGGGGTGATCAAGTGCCCCATTCTGCCCCATTTTCCCCCCTCTCAACTCAACTGATTTTGTCCCGCTTGTCAGAAAGAGGTATGGTGCCCCAATACTGACTCCCCCCCCCCCCCCCACACCCCCTCTCTCTCTCTATATCTCATAAATAAATATGCATTATCTTTACTGTAGTACAACATCAACTGCAGCAATAGTAATGGCTAGGAGTAGACCCATGTATTATCCTCTCTCTCTAACTCTCTCTCCATCTTTCTGCCTCCTCTCTCTCTCTCTCCCCCCCCTCTCTCCCTCTCTCCCACTCTCTCTCCCCACTCTCACCCCTTTCTCTCTCTCTCTCTCTCTCTCTCTCTCTCTTTCTTCAGGATCCTGGGAGCGATTTTTGTTTTTCTTCTCTTTTTCCTCAACGTATATTCGGTTGCATTTTCGCTATATAAAGAAAAGTCCCTAAGAAAATTAATGTTACGTGTCCTCTTACATCCTCTTCCGCAACCTCATAGAAGATTAGTTCTGTTTTCAAATCGATTCTGTTCTCGAACTGGACAAAAAATGGCAGATCAACGCGATGGAAACAGCTCACCACTGATCAAGGAAAGCCCCATAGAATTCGATATGGACCGTCATGTTAACTCGGACCACAATGATGTCAGATCTGACAGAGGAGCTGTGCCGGGATCGTCTTATACCAGGGACGACCATGTAGCCATTGGTGCGCCAATGCCTAGACTCAGGCCGGATGCGAACACTTCTCTCGTCGTTATGTGCGTTCTGACAGGAGTGGGATTAATCGTAATGTGCATCCCATTTATGCATGGGAAACATTCGACGAAGACATTTCTCGCCGTATTTTACTCAGTTCGTAACATCGCTACCGCTCTCCCGATCTTATGTGGTCTGGCAGTCTTTATCTGGATGACGCTTAGAGTAGAACATTTGCATGAAGAGGGATTTGTACTCTGGCCTAAGCGTTGCAGTAACTGTTTAGAAGCTCTCACTCAGATGAACATGATGAAGCTCCACGACAACTCCACCTCTGGACAGAAGACGTCCCGACTTGACAAGATGTCTGAGCTATCTCGGAAAGAATCGACACTAAAATCGTCAACAGCCAGCAATGTAACCATAAATATTACTTACATTTTCTCTGGTCTGGTATTTCTGTCTTTATTTACCGACGCCGCCAGTATCATTTTATGTTTCAACGAACATTCGCATGATCCTATCGCTGAGACAAACATGGAACTCATCGGCCAACTGATCATATTTTTCGTCATGGTTTTGGTAGTGTACTTTTTGAGTTTCCATTTTATCCCTAATTTTTACGATGCCTACCTTGTCGCATCACCTAAGATACGCTGGACCTTTGTCTTCTTTATTGAAATGAGCATTTGGATGGTTATCAAGAGGCTCGTCTTGCCCTTTAATCATCTCGGACATGGCGGAAAGTATATGAATCATCACTGTGCACTCAATAGCACATCGGGGGAGTTCCTTAAGGGTATCATAGATATCTCTCAACCATTCTTAGTTGAACTTCCTGTCATGATTACGTGGGTCTTCATAGATATGTGGTTCCGATTCGTTCCTCAAGTCGCTCGAGTCCTCATCAAAGATATCCACAAGGTTCGGGGGGAAGACCGTTGCATGACACGTATCAGCCGACGCTCGAATTGGACTCGGCTTTGGTCATTTTACAATAGTTTCTTAACCCCACAAAAGCATAGCCCTCAAAGAGTTTGTCGATATTCCTCGCTGCTAGATGACAATAAGGACAAAACAGTGGATGAATATGATCACAAAGCTTCTTATGGAAGCACTGATATGATGTCAGTTGGATCCCGTAATGGCAATCCTAGCAATTTTCGACGTAGTACCATTGTCGATGTGGCATTAAGCGAAGACAAGTCTAGCAGAGCGTTGGCAAGAAAGATGGAGATAGCTATAGCATCCACCTTGTTGATATGCATCATATACTTCGGGATCAGTAACCTTCTTTTAGCAGAAGGCTCCGGGCTTCGAGGATGCTATTGGCAATGGTTTTTACGAATGACGTTTTTCACCCCAGAGTTGGTGATCATTTTTAAGCAGATGAAAATTACCCGAAAATGTCATGGTATCTACTGTACAGAACGCCCTGGATACTTCGCCCACGGCCCGTCTGAGGAAAACAAGAAAATGTTGCTGCTTACGCTTTCTGGAGCCTGTTTGTACGAGATGTGTTGCCTCGTCTCTTCATTCGGCAACCTCTTCTCAGCCTCCGAGTTGTCCCACGACGAAATAGTTCTTAACGTGGTGAGTGTATTCGCAGGTTTCTTTGGCGTTCTTCATAAATGCATCCAGACAAAATTTCTCTTACGCGTACAGCATCAAAAACCCAGACACTACCAGGAAGCAAAGTGGACCCTGCTGTGTTTGATCGCTGTCGGAATGACAAACGCCACCCAGTGGATGTGGGACAGCTTGATCCATGAAGTAGGGTCTCCTCTTGCGTGGCCTGTCCTAGCTTTGTTCTTTGATGGAAAGATAGGACTCGTCATCGGCATGATATTTGTGCCGTTCCTTCATTGGTTTGAACTCCATGCTGCCACTATGGCGTACGAAGTATATAAATTGACTTGGGATATTAAGTTAATACATTGATAAAGGTTATGATACTTAACTGTGCCCCCTTCCCTGTATCTACACCCAACTTTGTAATTTTGTCTCCTTTTCCTTCTTATTTGATTGTCTTAGCTTCTTCACAACATTTCTGTTCTGTCCTTTTTTTTTCAGTCTTACTTTTCATTACTAGTAAGACATAGTGTGCCTACTTTTCTGTTGTTTTTTTAATACTCCCTCGTATTTATTAATAGTGATATTAATAAAACACATTTTCCCAATATCATGGTGTTACTACAATGTTTTGACAAGTATTCATGTAATGATACATATGACATATCAATCAAAAATATTCAAAATCCAAAATGGAAGCCACTTTAGCTTTTTCAGACTGCAAGACAACACTTTGAATTTCAAGATGAAATTGATATAAAGAGGAATATCATTGTATTCAGATACGGTTAGTCTGTTGATAAAATAGAAATAGAGATTGAACCTAATTTAATTGAAAAATATGTTAAATTAGGACGATTTGCCATTAGGTTTTACCAGAGCCTTATTTAGTTTGTCTGTGTTTTTTTTTTTCAACCTAGAAAATCGGTCCGGGCATGGAGCTAATAAATACAATAGATCCATGCAGGGTTAGGGTAGCACAATCTGCAATGTATTGTGCATTTCAAATGTTATTAGTTGATATTCGAATGTTCCATATTTCAATGTTGATAGTACTTGGGAAAAAAATTGATGTTCAGAACATTCTTCTAAACATTTATATGACATTTTATGATCAATTTTTGTTAAAGATAAGATGACATTAACATAAAGACCGGCTCTGCCTGTCTGTCAGGCTATCCCCTAAATATTGGTATCAATATGTGCTTTAATAGCAGATGAAATTTGGAGCATGATATTAAGAGTGTAGAAACGTATGATTGTATTGAATTTAGGATGAGAATATACTCTATCAGTCTGTCTCTATGTCGTTTGTAAATCGAAATAATTATTTGCCTTCTGGACTAGGACATTGCTATATTGATCCAAACTATGATATTCGTTGCTTTGGATAAAATCGTATTATTTCTTAATATTTACTACTGATTTCGTGATCTTACCGATTGTATACTGTCGTCTGCACTTCTTTAGCATTTGCTTTACTATCAAATATGTTTTGTAAAATTAATATTAATAGTTTCACTACTTAATGTTATCGTATATGATCTTCCTATTTTACATCGTACTATTCGCCTACATTTATTTTACATATTGTCTTTTTCATTTGTAGTGTAGGTACGCTTGACCTATTGCTAATTTAAGATGCATCAGCTTAATATGACGTTGAATAATTCTTGAATAACCTTACCAAAGTTGCCTATAATTCGCAATACTTTATGTGTAATGTCTTGAAATGGTACTACATGTACATATGAAGTGTGAAGAAACCGCTGTATATATCCTCTTCAACATTATTGAGCAACAAACAACACTTATATACTCTGGCAGACTTCCTTCCGTTCGGGTGGTATAATTGCTAATCTTTGTGGAAATCTTATTAACGACTACACTATAAAAGCTTCCGGACAAGCTTCTCATTAGTCCTATGCACTTTACCTTCTATAAATTGTATATATGTATTTTCTTATATATCTGTCGTTTGTTTAACAATGTAAGAGTTTTTAGTATTATTATGTGATAAGAAATCACCCAAGTGATGTAACTGACCCGACTGCTAAGAAAGCATTATATTTTGTGAATGTGACAAAATCTCCTCAATTTGTGAAGTTTTATTAAATTTATTATTACAAAATTATGATCCAAATTTTACTTTTACCAATTTCGAAAAAAAATTTGGTGTACTTTCGGACAAGCAGGAACAGTCTGCGGCGGCAGAAGGAAACTGCAGATTTGCCGCATACTATTATGCCACAGAATTGTCTGCGGCAGAAAGATACTTTTGCTGCAGATTTGCCGCATACCTGTATGCCGCAGAATTGTCTGCGGCAGAAGGAAACTTTGCTGCAGACTCGCCGCATACTTTTGCCACAGGAACAGTCAGCGGCAGATCTGCCACAGAAAAGTGGGAAATTATCAACGAACTCGAAAAATTGAAATTCGATGGAAATTATACAGTTGTTGTCATAGGCGCCGGAAGTGGGAGGGCAGGGGGGGCAGTTGCCCCCCAGTCAAAAAATTGGGGGGGGGGGGGGGGGGGCTAAACGCATTTTTGTGCCCCCCCCAAAAAAAAAAACGCCCCCCTCCCCCCTCCAAAAAAAAAAAAAAAAAAGCAGTAAAGGAGTAATTATGGTTTTTAATTTCAACCCAAAAGAACATAACAATGATAAAAACATGAATGAAATCACATATACAATTCCATTCAAAGAAAAGGAAAGTTCATAGGAATTAAATTTCATAAACATTGCGGTATGTATTAATGGAGTCTTTATAATAGCGATATGCGCATATCGTGGACATATTGTGCGAGAATGGGAAAGCGTGCCTGTTTTTTTTGTTATAGGGTTGAGAAGAAAGGAGCCCCTGAACGCTGGCGTACTGATGGGGGGGGGGGGGTATTTCTTATTCGAGTGATTTACAAAATAATGTTGCTTTTATGACATGATTTTCCAGTATTTTTTCTCCATTTTTTGGTAAGTCATACCTTTTTATGCGTTTGTTGGAAATTAAGAAAGTCCCAAATTACAATCGGGCGAAAAAAAAAGCTTATTTAGATGGCTTTATGTCATGGTCTGCAAAGTGGCTGGGCTCGAGCCCCCCCCCCCCCCTCTTCACTTTTTTAAAAAGTATGTTAAAGAAAAAAAGAAAGAAAGACAGAGAAAAAAAATAAGTGACCTGCCAATGTCACAAATAAGGTTTAAAAAAAACTCATCTGACCGTAATTAAATACCTAAAACCCCAGAGCTTCCGGGGGCTCTGCCCCCTGGACCACACCAAGGGCCCTAAGGCGGGCCCCTGGATGCTCATCTGACCGTCATTAAATACCTAAAACCCCAGAGCTTCTGGAGTTCTGCCCCCTGGACAACACCAAGGGCCCTAAGGCGGGCCCCTGGATGCTCATCTGACCATAATTAAATACCTAAAACCCCTGAGCTTCCGGAGCTCCGCCCCCTGGAACCCACCATGGGCCGTAAGGCGGGCCCCTGGATGCTCATCTAACCGTAATTAAATACCTTAAACCCCTGAGCTTCCGGGGGCTCTGCCCCTGGACCCCACAGAGGGCCCTAAGGCGGGCCCCTGGATGCTCATCTGACCGTTATTAAACACCTAAAACCCCTGAGCTTCCGGGGGCTCTGCCCCCTGGACCCCACCAAGGGCCCTAAAGCGGCCCATGGATGGTCATCTGACCGTAGTTAAATATTAAAACCTCTTAGCTTCTTGGGGCTCTCCCCCGCCCCCCGGGAACACACCAAGGGCCCTAAGGCGGGCCCCTGGATGCTCATCTGACCGTAATTAAATACCTAAAACCCCAGAGCTTCCGGGGGCTCTGCCCCCTGGACCACACCAAGGGCCCTAAGGCGGGCCCCTAGATGCTCATCTGACCATAATTGAATACCTAAAACCCCTGAGCTTCCGGGGGCTCTACCCCCTGGAACCCACCAAGGGCCCTAAGGCGGGCCCCTGGATGCTCATCTGACCGTAATTAAATACCTTAAACCCCTGAGCTTCCGGGGGCTCTTCCCGTGGACCCCACAAAGGGCCCTAAAGCGGCCCCTAGATGCTCATCTGACCATAATTGAATACCTAAAACCCCTGAGCTTCCGGGGGCTCTGCCCCCTGGAACCCACCAAGGGCCCTAAGGCGGGCCCCTGGATGCTCATCTGACCGTAATTAAATACCTTAAACCCCTGAGCTTCCGGGGGCTCTGCCCGTGGACCCCACAAAGGGCCCTAAAGCGGCCCCAGGATGCTCATCTGACCGTAATTAAATATTAAAACCTCTTAGCTTCTGGGGGCTCTCCCCCGCCCCCCCGGGAACACGTCAATGGCCTTAAAGAGGGCCCCTGGATGCTCATCTAACCGTAATTAAATACCTTAAACCCCTGAGCTTCCGGGGGCTCTGCCCGTGGACCCCACAAAGGGCCCTAAAGCGGCCCCAGGATGCTCATCTGACCGTAGTTAAATATTAAAACCTCTTAGCTTCTGGGGGCTCTCCCCCGCCCCCCCCGGGAACACGTCAATGGCCTTAAAGAGGGCCCTTGATGCTCATCTAACCGTAATTAAATACCTTGAACCCCTGAGCTTACAGGGGCTCAGCCCCTTGACCCCCTGCCGAGGCTCATGCCCTGGACCCCACGCCAATTACGCTCTACCTGATCGTTAATACTTCACTTTGAAAAACGTTCCGCGTTACCAGCATGTAACGTGTAAGAATGGTGGTGATGCAGATTTTTCGTCTGCCCCCCCCCCCTTCCGAAAGTTTTTTTTCTCATATTACGTCACTGCCCCTGGAAGGTGAACCCCTTGGAATGTTTGCCCCCCCCCCCCAATCCCAAACTGCTTCCGGCGCGCCTGGTTGTTGTCGTTGTTATGTTGAGATTAATGGCGTTTCCATCCCTTGGTGGGGTCCAGGGGGCAGAGCCCCCGGAAGCTCAGGGGTTTTAGGTATTTATTTAAGGTCAGATAAGCATCCAGGGGGCCGCCTTAGGGCCCTTGGCGGGGTCCAGGGGGCAAAGCCCCGGAAGCTCAGGGGTTTGAGGTATTTAATAACGGTCAGATGACCTTACAGGGGCCCGCCTTAGGGCCCTTGGTGGGGTTCCAGGGGGCAGAGCTTCCGGAAGCTCAGGGGTTTTTAGGTATTTAATTACGGTCAGATGAGCATCCAGGGGCCTGCCTTATGGCCCTTGGTGGGGTCCAGGGGGCAGAGCCCACGGAAGCTTAGGGGTTTAAGGTATTTAATTACGGTCAGTTGAGCATCCAGGGGCCCGCCTTAGAGCCCTTGGTAGGGTCTGGGGGCGGAGCCCCCGTAAGCTCTGGGGTTTTAAGCATTTAATTACGGTCAGATGAGCATTTTTTATACCTTATTTGGGATAATAGCAGGTCACTTTTTTTTCCGTCTTTCTTTCTTTTTCTCTTTAACATACTTTTTCAAAAAGGAGGGGGGTGGGGGGCTCCAGCCCAGCCACTTTGCAGACCATGACATAAAGGCTTCTAAATTAGCGTATTTCACCTGACTGTAATTTGGGAATTTCTTATTTTCCAACAAACGCATAAAAAGGTATGACTTACAAAAAAAATGGAGAAAAAATGCCGGAAAATCATGTCACAACATCAACATTTGTAAATCACTTGTTTCGAATAAGAAATACATCACCCCCCCCCCCCCCCTCCCCCCCATCAGTACGCCAGCGTTCATGGCCGGCTCATGTCTTCTCATCCCTATAACAAAAAAACGGACACGCTTTCCCATTCTCGCACAATATGTCCACGATATAGAGACCTCCATTGATAAATAACGTATATAGGTGGCATGCGCAATTTTTATGAAATTTAATTCCTGTGAACTTTCCTTTTCTTTGAATAGAATTGTATATGTGATTTAATTCTGGTTTTTATTATTGTTACGTTCTTTTGGATTATAAATACAAACCATGTTTACTCCTTTACTGTTTTTTTTTTTTTTGGGGGGGGGGGGGCAAAAATGCGTTTTGCCCCCCCCCCCACTTCCGGCGCCTATGGCGATCAGTTCATTACGTTATAAGACGTTAGTTGAGATCCCCTCTCCGTATAATGAAGCAATTTATACAATTTATATAATGAAGCAATTTATACCGAGGATATACGGTAGTACCACTGCCACTAATAGATAATATAGCGAAACGTAATTAATACTCTATTTTCATAGCTGAGCATCACAGTTCGTTGTACCTTCCACTGTCTTTAAAAAAAAGCTACCACCTTTCCTAGTAAATGACCTAGAATTGGATTTTTGGTCTTTAGTGCTCTGTACAGTCTGCGGCAGTGGCGGATCCAGGGGAGGGGCCGGGGGGCCCGCTAATTTGATCAATTTGATGAAATTAGTTTGTATTATATTATACCAGTTCTGTGTTCGCGATCTTCTCTCTCCCTCAACATTCCTTTCCTTTTCTTCTTATTTTCCTGCTCTACAATTTTTCTTTACTTCTTTCTTCCCTTACTGAGTTTTACTGAGTTTTTTCGTCGAATTATTGTTAAATAATGAATTGTAAATATGTTTTTTTATATTTTTTAAATAAAATATCTGTAAATCATGCATGTAATTCAACCATGTGGCTGCGATATGTTGATGAATAAATACCTTACCTTTACCTTTATTATAATCTAATTCAATTTTAGGTGAATGGATTGGCTCTATATACAATTCCAAACATATTTTCATGGAAAAACGGTTGGGAAAATTCAAAAATTGATTGGGAGATTTACTGTTAGAGGGTGATGCACAGTGAAGCTTGCAAAGAAAACCATACATATCTTTGTGGTTTGAGAATTTATTCAGGATATTTTGCATGTTAGAAGGTTAGGAATGTAGAAGGAATGTAATAGAAAACATTTCATACAAAAATTACACATTTTTTTTCATCAACCTTCAACAATGTTACCGGTTCACTTCAAAACTTTCCTAAAAGTGACTCCGTGTAAAGATTTGATGTATCTTTATGACTGTTATTTTGCATATTTTGTTAATGTTATGATACAACTAGGAAACGACAGGAATGTATTAATCACGTAATTTCAAAACATTAATACTTTTATAATCCCTATTACGATATCGTTTTCAATACCAAAATGTTATTTATATGAAACCTGTGTATAAATTAGGTCACTCAAGGAAGACAAGAAAAGCAAGCTTTTTATAGGCATGTTATCGTTATGTATAACTTCCTTCAATGAGAAACACTCTTCAAGGATAAGATAAACATCCAGAGTCTTTATAGTCGAGCGATCTTATTTGTTTTTATACAGTTGAAGCATATGGACATCATACTGTGTATTGATAGGCGATGAAAATGTCTACCATTATATTAATAGTCACTCGCCAACAATGTTTTCCAATGCCTTTTTGTATGGAGTCATGATAACAAATACATTCAGAGGCTCAAAAATAACTAAGATTGGTGTTCTTTATAGCATCATATTCGGAACCCAACATACATAATTGTGTCGATAGCTGGCGCTACAATTCATATCAAACAGTGTATACGCAGTAATTGAGGGAAAAAACCCCAGCAGAGAATATATGCTGTAAACACGATATGACAATAAGCAAACTGGTCATTACCATTAAAAATGGATATCAAATGAACAAAATACAAAAATGGAAGCCAATTTCACAATATGGAAGTATGAAAGACATTTAAATGTGCATATAGTACTGTATGTATCTGCAAAAAATGTTGAGATGAAAATACAAAATACAAGCATATTATAATACATGTACATTATATACCGTCTCAAATGAATGCATGGAATGCATGAAATACAGGATGATTATGCAATTATGTCAACAGCATAATATAAAAACTCATGAAAATGATCCTGTGCTTCGTATATACATGCAATCAAAGATATATATATAAAGCACTTTGTGGTAGTAGTTTATCATTTTCTCTCTGACGTTAAAGCCCCCCTACAAGTGAATTTATGTAAAGGTTCGCTAAATCTGCACGATTGCTATTTCGCACTTTATCTTAATGTAGAAAAATTATGATTCTATTTATACCCTATTTATATGGATTATCGAGCATCAATAATATTAATAAAAACATGGAGGTCGAGAATACCCCAATAAAGGTGCATATTATAAAATATCCAATGAGCAACTAGGAAACGACTGGTATCTACAGTAATCACGTAATGTCGAAACATGAATATTATAAAGAATATCCATATTCGGTATCATTTTCAATTATCAAAGTTTGTAAGGTTAAACCGGTGTTTAAAGACCATTCAAGGGGTATAGGAATATAAGTCTTCATAGGCAGGTAATCTTCATGTATAACTTCCTTCAATAAACAAGGGAAGGAGAAGCAACTGCAGTCTTTCTAGATCAGCGATCATTTTCATATAGGTCAAGCACGATAGACGATAAAGCTATTTACCATCATGTCAATACTCACTCGCTTATGTTTTCTGATGCCTTTTAGTATGGAGATATAATAATAAATACTTTTAGAGGCTCAAAACATTTAAAAATGGAGTTCATTATAGCATCATACTCAGATCCCCATATACATTGTGACTATAGTTGGCGCTATTACACATATAATTATACCAATCAGAGACAGAAATTCGCATCTCCAGAAAATTATTTAAAACAAACGAACATGGAATGCTATACACAGGATATGACAGGACATAGTAAGCCAACAGGTCATTATGATCAGGGCCCGGTAACACAATGCTTAGCACTTGACCATAGGATTGACTTTGGCAATCGATTGTATTGATCACTATGTGCAATTCAATCGTACGTCCAATTGCTAAGCTATGTGTTACAGGGCCTAACAAATTTCGACAGAACTGTATTTATGCATACCGCTGATACTAGACTGAATAGAAGCACCACCTCATCAAACTTGCATCATCAAAATACATGTAAATGGTATCTGGGCAGGGGAAAAAAGTACTTGTTTATCTCCCTGCTTTCGCTGACGCCGCTACGTTAGAATATTTAGAATGACGATCAGAGATGGAAAACAATTATCAAATCAACAAAATATAAAAATGGAATCAGATTTCATAACATTATAGCAATGCACATAATGCACAACGCAAACAAATGGGAGCATATGATATTACATCATGTACTGACTGAAATGGGGAATGCTAGACCCTTTTGACTTCCCTGCAGTAGAAACAGGCAATACTAAAATGAACACTAGATACACCTTCGATTGCGCAGTTGAAAATGATGCCTCCGCCATGGAGCAATTTTACAAACCAAAACAGAAACAATTTTTAAAATTGAAGTTTGATTGCAATCCATTAAAATGTTCTCAGAATATTGTGATTACAAGCAATTTTTAATTTGCATGTTTGACCCTTTGAACTTTGACCTCATGACCGACCCCCCAAATCTAATCAGTTCATTGGCTCTGTAAGATACATACATGACCCAAGTTTGGCAGGAATCCATCGATTGGTTCGTGAGATAACGCGAGAACGGGACATACGTACGTACGTAAGGACGGACGGACAACCCGAGAGCATAATGCCTCCAGCAACTTTGTAGCGGAGGCATAAAAACCTCTGCATAATTTAATCTCCATCATCAGATTAAAACTGATATCTGAGAAAATGATAAGTACATGTACGGTACTTGCAATGTCAGAATGACAATCAGATATGGCGAACAGATATCAAATCAACAAAATACAAAAAATGGGAGCAGATTTAACAATATAGCAATATGAAACATATTTACATATGCATGTATGTACAAAGAAAATATTGAGATGAAACTAAAAAATATAAACATATTAGAATACATCATATACCGACTAAAATGAATGAAAACAATATGATTGTGCAATAGTAAGGCAACGGCATAATATACAACTTATAAAAATGACCCTGTGCTTCCAATATACATGTACAGCAGTTAACATTAATACACTGTATACTAGAATAAAAGCAATCAAAGCTGTACATGAAACATGTTTAATAAAATGATAAAAAACAACCATAAGGTTGGCACTGACATGACATGTGACATTAGAACATTAAAGAAAACAGGCTCAACTGGTAATGTAAAAACAACTTTACATTCACTTGTTCTGACCAGCGGGGAACGGACTAGAAATAAACACATTCTACGATTATTTTTGTCCGCAATATAAAGTTTACTAGGATTAGCTCCTGCCAAGTTGCCAACACCTGTTCATTAATATGCCGCAAATTTTGTTCGGCTTCTATATTTGGGTATATAGCACACTAATGAATTCACATTGCACTTATTTAAAATGAGCTTCCACATATACCGGTATATACTAGCATGCTGAAAGACACATTTATTGCACTATATCTTGTATAGATATTTCATTCATCACAAAATTTCGTTCCATTCTCTTTCTGTAACAATGATAGGTGTCGACCTACAACAATTGCTTACCGTACATATACACTTGGGATCTTGTCACACGATTTAATTGTTAAAGAAGTTGACTGCAAGGATTGGAAAAGTTATGTAGCATATGCCTGTATATTGTGAGTTTTGGGGGATCATCACATTAAGAAGAACAGTTTCGACTTAGTCTTCATGAAAGCTTCATGAACTGTTCACAGATATGGATGTATGGGACTACACAAACAAACATGGGGTATGAAATTTGTTCCAGGAATTTTTAGAAATTTATTGTCATATATCGTCTATGAGAACATTTAATGAGACATTATTGCAGACTTTATTTTTCTGTTGTATTCTTCCACACCAACAAAAAGAAGCATGACGAAAACTCAAAACTTATTTTTGGCCTTGCCCAGAACTCTACGTTTGATTAACATATTGCACACTTCCAAGTATGAATTTGAAAGCCATTAGGAGCCATTAGGAGATGGCGTCTGTCGGTTTGTCATCTTCTTTCTCTTCCCTAGTTGTCCACCTAGACTGTCATCCTTGGAACCATGGATCTTTCTTTGTTGGTCCCCTCTTATTCTTTCATCTTCATCGCTAGAGTCAGTCTTTCGGTTTGTCTCCTTCTTTCTCTTCCCTGAACGTCCATCTAGACTGTCATCATTGGAACCATGGCTATTTCTATGTATGGAGAAAAAAAAATCAAATGAGACGATATTACTATGAGAACCGAAAGCAATGAGTAACTAGATGCGCGCACACGAAAATGATGCCTTCGCCATAGAGTGATTTCACAAACCAAAACGGAATTAATTTTGCAAATTCAAGTTTAATTGTAATCCATCAATCGGTTCTAATAATAATGAGATCACAAGCTATTTTTGCATATATAATGAGCCCCATGACCTTTGACCTAATGACCCCAAAATCTTATCAGTTCATTGGCTCAGCAAGAAACATATATGTCTTGCATTTGATGGTAATGTGTCCATCGGTTCTGATGATGTGATCACGAGCTATTTATGCATACATAATTAGCCCTGTGACCTTTGACCTCCTGACCCCAAAATGTAATCAGTTCGTTGGCTCTGCAAGATACATACATGACCTAAGTTTGGCAGGAATCCATCAATCGGTTCTTGAGATAACGCGATCACAGGCTATTTTTGCATACTTAATGAGTCCTGTGACCTTTGACCTTGGATCTTGTGACCCCAAAATCTGACGTACTGACAACCCAAAAACATAATGCTTCCAGCTACTTTGAAGCGGAGGCATCAATATGTAATAAAGACGATACTGCACAACATATAGGAAACACATTTTTGATGATCTATATAGCATTAAATGTGTCCTGCTTTCGTTGGAAAGTTAGTGGATATGTGTAACATGCCCTCGAGCGCAGGAATAATTTTATAGTCTTCCAAATAATCTTAGCGTATCCTCCACTAATACAGTGTGTGTTACATGACTTTGAAAATATATGTGTTTGTTTGAGTTTGTTGTTGTGTTCTGTCAAAAATCAAAATTCATTTATTGAATTTGAATGAATATGTCTATTTATTTATCCATAAACTTAGTAAAGAGAAAGAATTTCCATTGTTAATAGGAACCTTATAATCTTTATGAACCTTATATGATATGTAGAGTATTATGCTCTGCTTCTTTATATACCATATTTTATGGGATTTTATTCTATGGTCGGCTGCAAAGAGTTCATTATAGGTAAAAGGTAACCCGGCAAAACCTACTGTGGCCAGTTGATGTTATTCGTCAGTTGAGATATGATGGTATTTCCGATCACACTACTCGAATCTGCTGAATCTATTTTAATGGTCGACGGAAGTCTCTGGTTTACTGATGGAGCTTGTGGTCCTAAAAAAAAGGGAATAAATAGAGGTGATAATGACGATGGCAACAAATACAACAACAACAAGAACAATTGGAACACCAAGGGCAATAACATGTGATGTTTACTTTACCTGACTGCTAAGAAAGCATCAAAAGTAGCAAAATAATGCGAGAAGTAAAAACACGAAGGCATCGTCAAGCATGTTTGCAAGCTTCCGAATTTGGCAGTTTGTGGATTCATAAAATCAATTTTTTTGCTTCTCAATCTGAGCATATATGCAAATTTTACCAAACAAAATTAATCTCATGCACATGGTTATTAGCGTCACATATTTCTAAAGTTTGTGGCAGATCGTTTTGTAGATACTATAGCAATATACCGTGCGTCCCAAAAAAAACTATACACTTGTGAAACGCCTGCTGAATAAGAAAATATATGATTGTGGGGAAAAAGTTTTATATGTATGGAAAACTCATAAACTCAACTTTCATACGACACCAAAAAGTCCGAAAATAATTCATGCTTGGGTGAGCATGTATGAAAATTAGGTTGCGCAGGAATTAGCCTTCCAATTTGTGAGAGGTAAATCCTTTGGAGCTACAAGTTTGAGGGTGATATGATACATTCATGATTTGCTGAGTGAATTTCATGGTTTATTAAACCAAATTTTTATGCATGAGTGAACAGGAATTGCATTTTTTATGGTAGCATTGTAACTTTCCCTGCCTTGCAACAACTATCAGTATCAAAACGTGTTGTGATTACCAAGTAATTTTCTGCTTTAAAAAAAAAGCATGCAGTGTTTAAAATAAGAGCTAAATATTTATTTTGTCTTTAGAAAATTTTAAAATTAAAGATGACAGAATTTTTTTTCCCCCAATTTTTGTTTTGTTGTTGTTTGTCTTCAAAGTAGGGGTGCGCCTTATACACAGGTGCGCCTTATACACAAAGATTTACAGTATGTGTGAGTTCAGACAGAGCTTAACACTAACCTTTGGTAAATGCCCTCAGGATATCACCTACATCTATTGCGCAACCTTCATCACAAGAAGCAAACTCATCTTGGTCTTTCAGGATATCTCTAATGGGGATCACTTCCTTATCACCATATTTAGAACACTTTGGGCACAATATTCCAACAGAATATTCTATCCGTCTTGCCCAGCACTTTTTGAGATCCTCCAGTGTTTCATGTAGATGGTCAATGATCTTGATAAATGAGAGAAAATGCATTTAATAGCAGCATGATAAAACAATATACACAGTGACGTATCAAGTTGCCCAAGACCAGAAAATACATTTACCAGTAGCATGATAAAACAAAATACACAGTGATGTATTGAGTTGCCTAATGCAGTGCATCCCCCCCCCCCCCCCTCAGCCGATACCCTCGCATTATCTGTTTGTTTCAAAAGATGTGCAAGACTAAACAAAAAAAAGTAATATAATTTCAGCGCAAGATTCTGTTGCTTTAAAAATTATTGCGAAAAATGTAGAAGGGGGGGGGGGGGGTTCTAAAGCCCCCCCCCCCAAGGCTTTATAGGGTTAAAGTAATAGATATTGATGTTATACCACAGCATGAATATTTGGGCACCCGCTAAATCATTTCGGGGAGTGATGTAGGCAATTCCTCACTTTCAATGTGTATAATGTAGTTATATAATTCATGTATAAATCCAGATCATATCTGTAACTGAATTTTTTTACTGATTTACAAGTTTTTGGTGCCTTGACCAAATTACACGAAAGTCATGAAAGGGCATACCTGACCGAAGAAACAAGGGCACAATTACTAGTCATAACAGAGTCTCGGTGGGGGAGAAAATAAGATTAATTTGTATTGATGCTGGTTTAATCCTAAAAAGGCCTCCCTTAGCCGAGGCGATTTCGGCTACGGAGTGACGAACGATTCTAAACTTGGAGCAAAGATGGCGTATCCCATAAAAGATAAGCCCATTAAGTTTCATATCTATGTCTCAAACAGCATTTGAATCATTGCTTATTGATTAATAGTCACTATTCACACATCCATGAATTGACAATTCAGCATTCTGTTGGTCGAAATTTGTATACATTTTGTATCAAAAGACGTGTAAGACTCTAGGCAATAAAATCAAGAAAGCTTGCAGGATCATAAAAAAAATAATCCTTGAATGCACACTACAAGGGTGGGGAGACTCCCCCCTCCCCACCCCACCCCGTCCATTTTAGGGTAAATACTTACATTCTTATCCAAGCTGACTCTGGCTTTTTCTCGCTCGGATGATGCACCATCTGGGGCCACTGCATATATCATAACCTATTAGGATACCACACCAGGAGAAGATGAAGACAAGTTTAATATCTTGTTAAAGATGTAGGCCTAAATGGTGAAAATTCACACATATATAATATGAAAATACTATTGTTATATTACCTGGGTTTAAGAGGGATAATAGACTACCGGTACTGCATGTTAGAATTATATGGATATATCAAGGGTAACCCCCATGTCACCCCCCAAAAAGGCTGGGTCTTTAATATCTTTATCGATTATCCATTTTCATAAAATCAGCGTAGATCGGACCGACCTATACTCCACTTTTCTAAGGGGGATGATAAATACTCTTCAAACGTTTTCAAGGGAACGTCACCCAAAACAATTCATGGATCATGTTGATGATTTTATGGCAAATATATGGATAAACACACAATAGATGTGACACTATAGTTGTTAACATCAGTGGCGGATCCAGGATTTTCAAATAGGGGGGGGGCTTAAATTTGAAAATCCTGGTGACCGTTATTTACAGATGGGGGGGGGGGGGGGGGGGGGGAGTGAGCACTAATTTTCTTTTTTTGCCCCCAGAAATTTGAAAATTGCGCAGAGTAATTATTGATTTTTGTCCATATCACAACTTCAACCCAAGTTATATTTATAGCAATATGCTTTGCATGTACATTTCCATAACAATCTGTTTTTTTTGCAAAATAAATTTAACAAAATATTTATATTGTTTTAAAATATCAATTTTATATCTGTATCAGCACTCATTTTTATGTTTATAACATCAACATTCATATATTTCTACAGAAAGAAGTTGACTGTGTGTTCATATCAACTTGCAAAAAACATATTATTACAATGTATAAGTATAACTTAGTTGAAGTTACTAGATTGAAAACTTGTATCATCAATATATGAAAATGCATTCGTTGGCAAGTTGTGAGGAAAGGACGTCATTATGTCTAGTGATTTTTCACAACTTTCCATGAATTCATGTCAATAAAAACATCATCATCTTTAATTTTAGTTTCCTGATTTCCCTCAAACCTTTCTTGATCTGTGTGATTTATCAGCTTCTTCTATGACCAAGTAATTCTAGAAACTTGGCGTGTAAATTTTGATAACATGGCACCAGTTCCAAATAGCATGCACATGGGGTTAGTCAATACTTAGGCTTAAGTTCTTACGAACAAACTGTGTATTATACTTAGATCATGATTTTCTTTTGACTTTACTATTCATCGGCAAAATAGATCATTGTGTTATTGGCATAAAGATGTAATTTACACCAATCTGTTTCTTCCACTGTTTAAAATATACTATGCAGTAGAATAAATACAGGAAAACCTCTGTCTGATACATAAATAACTCTCAAACCACAGTGAAATATCAAAATGTATGGGATAGTGGTACATGTAGTCCTACCTTAATTTGATGACGCTCTTTACTTTTGATCTCATTCGTCATCTCCACTCTATGACGACTGTCAATATAGAACACCATTTGCCTGCAATGGAAAGTTGGTTTGATAGACTTCTTTCTCTCCATAGACCATTTTGCCATTCGAACATAGAACCGGTGTAAGAAACCATCTATCAAATAATAACAGATTCCTCAACATAAAGATTTAGACAGTTTAAAATTCAGAATCAGCTGGTTACTTCTAAAGAATATACAAACCTATGGATATGAAAAATATGATAGTAATAAGAACAGCAAAAAAAATGATGATTATGATAACGGTCATGATAATATTAATTATAATAATAATAATAAAAGTAATAATAACAGACCAAGAATAATAATGATAATAATAATAGTAATTATAATAATAATAACTAGAAGGAACTTCGACTGCGCACAGTCAAAAATGATGCCTCCGCCATAGAGCGATTTCACAAACCAAACAGAAGCAATTTTTCAAATTCAAGTTTAATTGTAATCAATTAAAAGGTTCTCAGAATATGGTGATTACAAGCTATATGTATGACCCTTTGAACTTTGACCTCATGGCCCTAAAATCTTATCAGTTCATTGGCTCTGCAAGATACATATACATGTATGTCCCGAGTTTGATAGTAGTCCATCCGTCAGTATTGACAATGCATTCACAAGATAGTTTTGCATAATGAGCCACATGACCTTTGACCTCAGGACCCCAAAATCTAATCAGTTCATTGGCTCTGCAAGATACATATATGATCCAAGTTTGGCAGTAATCCATCAATCGGATCTTGAGATAACGCGATCACAAGCTATTTTTGCATACATAATGAGCCCTGTGACCTTTGAACTTTGACCTTGTGACCCCCAAATCTGATCAATTCATTGGCTCTGCAAGTTACATACATGACCAAAGTTTGGTAGGAATCCATCAGTCGGTTCTTGAGATAATGCGATCACGAGAACGGGACGTATGTACATACGGACGGACGGACAACCCGAAAACATAATGGCTCCGGCTACTTCGTAACGGAAGCATAAAAAGAACAACAATGAAATAACCAACCTGGTAAGAAGTGACGGAAGTCAATGGTAAATTCGACTGTATGGTCTCTGTCGTGGCATTCCTTCTCATGCAGCTTCGGAGAGGAACGACAGGGAACGAAGAACCGTCTCATCTAGAAAAAGACGATTATTTTAATGTTGTCATATAGTACTTGATATCGACGCATACCATTATATGAATACTGTAATTGTAAAAGATGTTAAGTACACTTTTTAGTGTCTCAGGCATTCAGAAGTGTAGTATTGACTACAGACGGTTATGTTGAAATGATTAAAGTTTACCTTCACATTTCTTGCCTTCCCTTAATTAGTAAATAGTTCCCAATGGCAAAATATATTTGTGTAAAAATAACGATCGGAGGAGAATCTCCACTGAAACTATGGAATGCAAAGCGTGTTTACATCTTACCTCACCAGGCATATCTGGTATTTCACAGATCAGATCAAACATGATCATCATGTCAATAATGTTATTGAGCTGATCATGGACACCTTTATGTTCCTCCCAAATATCTTGGATCAATTCTATACTAAGAATACCCTTTTCCTTGAGATCTCTCTGATATTTGGCTCGGTTCCCTTCCTAGGTTATAATGAAAGGTAAAGAAATATTAAGAGTACCGGCATAACTATATCAAAAGTTTTTCAAAATGTATATACATGTATTAACAGAACAGGTCTCAACAGAAATATTAGAGCACTAGATTAACGTTACCAAATTTTAATTTGCTGTGTCAATTCGTTCCCATATACAAATTTCTAGTTGTTGAGTCATGTAATGGAGCATAAACAAAAAAAGTGAAAGTGTATGATCATTGTCACGTACACATGTTGTGAAATTACCCCCCCCCCCCCCAAATTTGAGTTCAATATCTTTCTGGCATTATGTACTGATTTCAAATCTCTCATCAAAATGAAAGAGGAACAACGTGCATTAAAAAGAGGCAGTAACTTTTTCATGATATATTCCAAGTTGAATAACTTGAATTTGATAATGAAATAATGGGATTCACTGCATCAGAAAGTTGACTCATTCAATAGGCCACATGGAACCACTTTAGAATAAACTTTACAAATTCTTGGTAATTCTTTATAAGTGCTTATAGAGCCATTACACTTTAAAGGGATAGTTGAGTTCTGTTGCAGAGGGCACTACACAAAAAAAAATTGTAGGTGAGATAATGAAAAACTGAGTATCAAATTTGGAAGAACATACAATTTAAATGATAAAATCATCTTTGTTTGATCAAAATCGGTTGAACGGGGGTAATATACATAATGTATATACATTTATAAATATATATATTTGGTTTAGCTGTATATCAGAACTGATTTCTCACAATCACCCACGTTTGATTAAATTTCAGATTTATCAAACTGAAGAGAAGACATCAGCATTCAAGTTGACACCAGTTCAACAATGAAGCATTTCAGGAGGCCTTGATGCATTAAAAAAGACAGACTACCCCCCCCCTTAAAAAAAAAAAAAAAAAAAATCAAAAAATTAACAAGTCGCTGTATTGGTTACTTGTGTCTGCAGGCACATATATATATATATACATGTATCTTCTTCTTTTTTGTGGGGGGGGGGGGGGGGGAAGTAGGTTGTCTTTTCAACACTTGACTTCCTCCTAAAAAATGCTTTAAGACTTTATACTGGTGTCAACTTGAATGCAAAGGTCTAAAGTTCAAGTTCAGTTTGATATGAAATTGTTGCATTGCTCTCTTTGAATATTTTGTACACAATGTGAAACGAAAGTAAACAATATTTCGAACCATTTTCTTGTCATCGATGACTGTTATGATACCAATGACGATGCTGTTCAGAAATTGTGGCTTAAGTACAATAAGCTCACATCCCTGGTGATATATGAGGTATCCTATGTCATGGCAGAACTTTAGAACATCATCCACTTCTTTGTCGTCGCTGATTCCCAAACTGTTCATTGTTGAGCGTGCCTGTGTAATAATGTAATTAAAACAAGTCTGTGACCAATTGTGTTATATGTAACCTATGGAGTTAACATTCCCAAAGCTCACTCATTATCAATGTAATGTGCACTATTGCACATCCAATAAAATATAATGCTTCGGTTCTTCATGTATTTCGATAAATTCATTTTCTTCTTTTTGGGGTTCATAAAATTAAGCCACTACATGTACATAATATATTAAAATTTGAGCCTCATATCTCAAGTGGTTCTTGAGATTTTGAGATAACGAGACCATTACCCGGAATTTCATAAGTTGACCCCTGTGAAACATTTGACCTACAAACCCGAAACTAATCGGATCGTCTTCTTAAAGGTACTATGTCCCTTTTGCAGCCAACATCAAATTCTGTAAAACTTTGCAGGAATTATGAATATGTCATGTGTAAGTCCTATCTGTGAAATTTAAACGTTAGCAGTGTCCTAATATTCAAATTATGCAAGGAAACCTGTTTACTTGCTAGACTTCACTGTCAGACACTATTGAGTGACTGACTGGCTTTTTTTTCTTCTTTGGTAATAACATACATCTGTACATAAAATGAGCTGTAAAGGGTACATGAGCATTTGTCTACGTCAATAACCCACTTCTTGTAATGGCCAAAATTAAACTGATTGAATCTTTGCGCAGCATAAAACGTACGTCCATTCGGTACAATGGTCTGAAAATCAGACTATTACTTACTAGCTCTATACATGTAGCTCCTAAGTCAATTTGACAACTAATAGTCGTTATTTTCCCACTTAAAGACATTTTCAAAACCCTTTTTTTTAGGGAAGTTCTAAATTAATACTATCTTTCAAATGCCGTTGGAATTTAACCTTTTCATTTTTTTGGCCTGCAAATGGGACATAGTACCTTAAGCTATGGTCACAAATCAAAGCAGCGACCGATCAGTAGCCTGCTCGGTCGCTGCTGGAATTAAGGCATCACCCAGTGATTAGGTCGGTGCCCAGGCGGCGACCGCCCAGGCACCGAGCGTATTTTGGGCGGCGAGTGAAAAGTGAGCAGGCGTTGCCCAAATTTTAAATCCGCGCTAAAACTTCAGCGGCGACCGAGCGATGCCCTAAAAACGAGCGGTGCCTGGGCGGCCGCCGCCGGGCAGAATCGGTTAAAAACTCGCCGCTCGGCCGCCGAGCAGGCTACTTTTTGGTAATGTGACCATAGCATTAAAGGTGATACACATGACAAAAAAGTTTGAGCATTATACATGTATCTCTAGAGGTTTTTGAGATTTATAGATAATGAGGCCAATACCTGGAATTTCATAAGTTGTGACCTCTGTGACCTAGTAACTTCAAACTCTAATCTGATTGTCTTCATATGGTGATACATACTGTCATCAAGGTTGAAGTTCATATTTTAAGTGGTTCTTGAGATATCGCGATAACGAGAAAATGAGACAGACGGACGGACGGACGGAGGACCCCCAAAACATGCCTCCGATACCACCCCAGATGGGCACAGGCATAAAATTTGATGATTAAGGCTTCTATATATTTTATGTTTATTGCATGCTTATCGAGTGACCCTCGGGTGAATTGGGAATGTGGGGATGGGATGGGGCTTAATTCATTAGTAGGCATGGTGGGTTCAAATGAAAGATGGAAGCAAAATGTGTTGGTGATGCCCTCCCATCATTTTGGCACAAACTGATTTTCTTTTCATATGCCTTTGTTCTTTTTCGGGCAATTGCAAGTTTGACCCTATCCAGGCGCGTCTTAGTGTTCATCTGTCAAGTTTAACAGATCAGATTCAGAATTTTCAGATTTTCAGAAAATTCAGATTCTCCCAAATTGCCTTTCCCAGTTTTGTTAAATAAGCCACTGTTCATCCCCCTCCCTACTTCGATTATCAATTTCTTTTTTGTGTATTTCAGACGACATTGATATCCTCCCCATTCGTCAGCATTTCCACCTGTTCATGTTCAACCTCATCCTGGCAACATATTTAAATATATATAGAATAAATAATTTAATGTTGATTATGTTGTTTATATATATACAGTGCGTCCCAGAAAAAACGAAACCGAGAGTTACATGTATCAATGTTTTTTACATAACTTAATCACAATTATAATTAATAAATGACACATATTTGTAAAGCTTAGATCCTCCTCTTTCATTTGATGCAACTCATATGATGCATATTTCACGCATGAGTGATTAAAAACAATTTGAAGAAAGGAAACTAAAAAGTGGTTTGGCGGGCGGTATCTATATAAAAATATTTAAGCACTCTTTAGAAATGATGTACAATGTACATGTAATATAAAATATGGCAGTTGCCTGAATAGCAAGGCTACCGGTATACAAAAATGTTTAGTTCACTAGCCTGCACTTCAAAACGGTTTAATTTCTTATCTGGCGATTCAGATGTACAAGGGTCTAATGAAAGCAAAGAAGCTGGTATTTTTTCATGATTGCACCAAGAATGCAATAATATCCACTCTGCTTACCTCTGTCACTGTTAGGGTGTTCTGATCACTGCCCTCTATTTCAGTCAAAAATGTTCTCCACTTAACTGGCTTCCGAACTTTCATATACTCCGAGTCCTTTATGAGTCCATCAATGCGATCTTGAATTTTATTCACCTGCAAAATAAAATTTGATAACATAGACATAACACAACACATCCAAAGCCTTTAAATGCCTTTTCACAGCTTCTTCTCTTTTCTCATACATTGTACATAGGGTTCTTACTACCTGTGATAAAGACATATTCTGTACATTTTATTATCTTTTTAAAAACTTTGCGATCATCAATATTAGATTGTCAGCCTATGTGGGAAAAACCTAATTTAGTTTGAAATAAACGTCAAAATTAACTGAAAGGTAGTCCCTGCAACAACCAAGCCGGAAACTGCTCTCGTAATCAGTGAAATAGAAATGCAGCCTTTAAAAAATGATGTTATTTTTTCTACTACTAATACTACTTCTACAAGACCAAAATAAATGCAACTGCATCTCCTATATGTTTCCGCCCTAAATTCAGTATAGGAAATGGGTGAAATTATTCATGACATACCGGTATGATGATGAAAACAAACAGCCGATAATCAAATGTCAACTGACAACTACAGTATGATCTCCTATTATTATCTTCCTATAGTAATACTTTTACCGTGTTTGAAGCTTATACCTCAGGAAGTTCTTGACATATTGTGGTAACAAGGGTAGTACCTCTTCTTTCTACAAATTGACCTCTATAACCTTTAGCCTTTGTTCTACTCAACCTAAAATCTAATTAGGTCGTCTTCCTATGATGATACAAACTATCACAATGTTCACAGCTCATACCTCTAGTTGTTCTTGAGATATTGCAATATCAAAGTTGATACCTGAAATGTCAGCCATTGACATCTATGACTTTTGATCCACTAACTCCCTAATCTAATTAGATTGTCCTCCTATGATGATAAACAATATCACCAAGTTTGAAGCTAATACCTCAAGTGGTTCTTGAGATAACAGGAAAACGAGGATAATATCTGTATTTTCAGAGATTGACCATTTTGACCTTGGATCCACTTATCCCTAGACCTATTCAGAATGTCTTCCTATGGTGGTTCATACTTTCACCAAGCTTGAGGCTAATACCTCTTAAGGTTCTTAAGATATCACGAAATTGACCGCTATGATCCTAGTCCATTGACCTACTAACCCAAAATCTAATAACATTGTCTTCCTATAGAGATATTATCAACAAGTTTGAGCCTCATATTTTTGTATTTCATGTTTTATTGATACTTTTTATTTCAACGCAAACATCACATAGTATCAACATAAATTATGATGGATCATATAATCAATTATAAACGATGTGAAATGTACACATGTCCAACATACCGGTACATTAAAAAAGAAATCTGTCAAGATATGATGCAGTTAGACCGCACACTAGAGTGCACACAAGACAACTATCAAAATATGACCTTTGACCCTATAAAAGAAGGAACAATGGAGGCAGCATCACCACAATCTATAGGCCTGTAGATAATACCAAGATACATCATCTTCAAGCAAAATTTGAACAAAATCCTGTGAGAAATGTGGCCTATAGGACACACACAAACCCTCCACAAAAATATGGCCTTTTAACCTAAAATTTTTTTTTTTTTTTTGATAATTTTTTTTTTTAAATGATTTTTTTGATAATTTTTTTTTGGTGATAATTATTATTTTTTCGTGTTTTTTGATAATTATAATCTGTTTTTTTTAATTTTACAGTTTATCGGCACTGACAATTTTTTAAATATTTTTTTTAATTTCATGAAAAGTTAAAAATCATGCATCCGGTAAAAAAAATTACCGGACGCATGATTTTGCCATGCATCCGGTAAATCTGTAAAATAACAGAATTTGTATTTTTGACAATTTTTGGGGCCCCATCTTATAAAACAGATGATGCACAGGTTTAATTCGTGGATCGGTGGAATTGTGTGCACACGGTACCTTTGAATTTGGTCTAAAACCCACTTGGCTGCGCCTCATGGGTTCAAACCATTCAAAGGTACCTTGTGCACACAATCCCTACCGACACACTCAAACCTGTGCATCATTTGTATAACATGCAATGACGTTTTTATTTTTCTGCTATTTTCAAACCATGTATTGCTTCGTCTGCTCATATTGATGGCAAACATATCTATAGCAAAGATAAATAAATGTGTGGACAATGGGTCCCCTTGTTTACCCCCTTTCACCTTTTGGTGTTTATAGATGGAGAATCAGGTGGAATGAAAAGAAGAGAAGGAAAGAAGGAGCCATAGTGATGTAGCTTTTGGGCAGATTACAGAAATCGAAGAAAACTAGATGGGTCTTTGACTGCGCAAAGTAAAAAAGGATGCCTCCGCCATTTTTTTACAATTTTTGAAATTCAAGTTTGATTGTAATCGATAAACAGGTTCTCAGAATGTCGCGATAACACAAGCTATTTATCATATACATGTATGATAATGATAATGTGATCACAAGCTATTTTGGCAAACATAATGAGCCCCATGACCTTTGATCTCATGACCACAAAATCTAATCAGTTCATTGGCTCTGCAAGATATAAACATGTCCTGAGTTTTATGGTGATATGTCCATCGGTTCTAATGATGTGATCACAAGCTATTTTGGCAAACATAATGAGCCCCATGACCTTTGATCTCATGACCACAAAATCTAATCAGTTCATTGGCTCTGCAAGATATAAACATGTCCTTAGTTTTATGGTGATCTGTCCATCGGTTCTAATGATGTGATCACAAGCTATTTTGGCAAACATAATGAGCCCCATGACCTTTCATCTCATGACCACAAAATCTAATCAGTTCATTGGCTCTGCAAGATATAAACATGTCCTGAGTTTTATGGTGATATGTCCATCGGTTCTAATGATGTGATTACAAGCTATTTTGGCAAACATAATGAGCCCCATGACCTTTGATCTCGTGACCCCAAAATCTAATCAGTTCATTGGCTCTGCAAGATATAAACATGTCCTAAGTTTTATGGTGATCTGTCCATCGGTTCTAATGATGTGATCACAAGCTATATTGCATACATAATGAGCCATGACCTTTGACCTCGTGACCCCATAATCTGATCAGTTCATTGGCTCTGGAAGATACATACATGACCCAAGTTTGGCGGGAATTCTTGAGATAACGCGATCAAAAGAACGGAGCTGTCGGACGGACAACTCAAATATATAATACCTCTGGCATTGCAGAGGCATAACAAATGTTTGTTTACCTCTGTAGAGTAGTTTGAAAGTGAATTTCTAACTATTCTTTGGTGGCCCACAATTGTTTTGAGGTGTGTCAGCCCAATAAACAGAACACTAAAAAATAACCTCTTTTGGGAGCGATTTTAAGTGATTTTCAAGTATGGTGCCTTTTGAACTAGATTTAAACGTTATCGACACGTGCCTTCATTTAAACAAAAAAGGTACTCCTGTTCACGTTTTCATCTAACCTAAAAACCACCAATTTATCACGCGACTGGAGTAACGTGATTCCAATTACCTCTGTAAATCAAGTGTTTATGACCAAATAACCACTTGACCAAGCAACAAGTTTTTTATCCGTTCACCGATGGTGGTGGTCTTTTAAGCACCTTTATCGATTGGTTTCACAGGTTATCAAAGGTTGATGGTAATAATCATGTTACTTACACCGGCTAATCGTCTTAATGTTCTGTCCGTGAATCTCTGGTTGTATTAAATTAGTAATTTTGAGGTGTCTTACACACCTCTTTTGAATGGTTTCACAGTTACCATAACTTTCTTGGTAATGATCTCGTGACTCAAACAGATTATTAATCTAAGCTGGGAATCCGTGATTTTTAGGTGTGAAAAATTAGTCATTATTCTCTCTCTCTAAGTGCCATATCGTTTGACTTTGGCGATCATGCTGTTCCACAACCCTCGGCTCCTAGCCTTCTGTATTAGTACCACTCCCAGTTCTTTCACTCCTCTCTCTTCCAACAATTTCTGCAGACTGTCCATCCAAAGTATCCTCCTTCTTCCCCTACTCCTTCTTCCCACAATTTTCCCTGTCAAAGCAAGGTTCTCTAAGCCTTCTTTACGTGTAATGTGACCCATGAACTTCAACTGCCTAATCAACATCTCACGTATCATTTTCCTTTGCACTCCAGCACGTGTAAGAACTTCCTCATTACTAACTTTGTCAGTCCAGGGGATTTTCATCATTCTTCTTAGAAACCACATTTCGCAACTTTCCAAACGCTTTTTAGTATCAGAGGCTAAAGTCCATGTTTCACTACCATACATAAGTACTGGGTAGATGTAACAATTCAATACCCTTATTCTGGTCCTCATACACATTGTTCGATTTGTCAGAATTTTGCCTAACTTTGAAAATGCAGATTTAGCGAGAGCTATCCTTCTCTTGATCTCTGTCTCGCATCTGGCATCTTCGGTAATCATGCTGCCGAGGTAGTTAAATGAGGAGACTTGTTTAATAGTCTGTTCTTTCAGTTTCAAGTTACATTTTGGACTGCTCTTCTTGGATACCACCAGGCACTTTGTCTTGTTATAGTTGATCCCTAGTCCCATTCTCTCACTTTCTTTTACAACTACATTCAGGAGTCTTTGGAGATCTTTCTCTGATTCAGAAAATAAAACAGTGTCATCAGCATATCTAATATTTGTGATTGAATGACCACCCACTTGTATCCCATTTTCATCTTCCAATTCTCTTAGAATGATTTCACTATACATATTGAACAGGTCTGGCGACATAACACAACCCTGTCTGACTCCCCGTCTGATGTTGATATATTCACTACACTCTCCTTCTACCCTGATGCATGCAAACTGATTCCAATATAGACTTTGTAGCAGTCTTAGATCTTTCCTATATATATCAAGCTTTCTCAGCTCTTCAAAAAGTTCTGAATGTCTTACTTTATCAAAAGCCTTTGAATAATCAATAAAACACATGTACACATCCTTTTGCATTTCGACTGCTCTCTCCGTTATATTTCTAACCACAAATATTGCATTTCTTGTGCCCGCATCCTTTACAAAACCAAATTGTTCCCTTCCGATCATGGGAGTTATGCTTCTTCTTGCTCTCAAAAGCAGAATCCTCAAAATAATCTTAGTGATATGGCAAATAAGGCTGATTGTCCTATATTGCTCACAATCCACGGCTCCCGGTTTCTTTGGGAGAGTAATGAAAATGGATCTGCCCAATTCATCTGGAAATGTTCCGTCATCATATATTTTGTTGATAATTTCTGTTAATCTATCAACACCATATTCCTCTAATGCTTCAAACATTTCAGTGACCACACCATCTGGTCCAGCTGCTTTGTTCTTCTTCATCTTTGACATTGCCCAACGGACTTCAGATTTAAGAATTTTCTCCCCTTTGACTTCATCTGCAAAACTCGGCATTGCTTCCCTACTATCCTCAAAAAGTTCGCCAATGTATTGCGTCCACCTACTCATTTTGTCCTTCATTTCAAACAGGATTGACCCATCTTTTCCTTTGATACAGCCAGGGTTTGAACAACCAGACTTTTTACCTGAAATCTCGTTTATTCTTTGGTAAACATTACTATTCTTATCGAATTGATTTTCAATTTCTACACATTGTTCGTTTAGCCATCTCTCTTTTGCCTCATTACATTTTTGCCTAATTTGTTTGTCTAGGTCCCTATATTTCTTGCATTGTCTATTTCCAATTTTCTGTCTATCTTTCATCATTAAAAGAATCTCCTCTGTCATCCATTTGTTCCTTCTTTTTCTCTCTTTCGTCGGCACATACTCTTCCGCTGTTTCTACCAGAATATTTCTCATCGTCTCCCACGTGTTTTCTTCACCTTCATCTATGAGCAACTCCAACCTATTCTTTACTTGTACAGTAAATTCTTGACGTATGTCCGGTTTACTCAACTGTTTAAAATCCAATATGTTCACAACTTTTGGTCTCTTGAGTTTCTTTAATTTGCACTGAAGTGTACATATCACCGGTACATGATCACTTCCGCAGTCAGGTGTCTTAAAACACCTTTTTGAATGGTTTCAAAGTTACCATAACTTTCTTGGTGATGATCATGTGGCTAAAACGGATTATTAATATAAGCTGGGCATCCGTGATTTCCAGGTGAGAAAATAACGGGGAAATCAGTAAAATCAGGATAAAAGAGGGAAGAAGAAAAAAATCTGGTAAAAAAAAAAAAAAAAAAAAAATTAAATCAGGAAAAATTAAATCTGGAAAAATTATTTTACAAAATCGGGAAACCGATTTATATCAGGTTTTTATCAGGCCTGTATCACGTAATGTAAATATTATCATTACCAGTAACCAATAACTTACTTCAGACCTTTGAGAAAATTCATTGTCAATCACACATATGGGAAAGAGAACTTGCTTCTGATAGGGTTTGGATCCTATCAGGACCTTCAGTTCTTGAACTTTGGACTCCACCTGTGTATAAATCAAATATATATTAGGTAATATTGCCTTAAATTTAATTGGTACTAGGAATCCCTCCCTCTCTCTCTCTTTAGGAGGCGCGATAGCTCAGTCGGTAGAGCAGTGGTCTCGTAATCCGGTGACCCTTTGGTAAGGCATTAATCCTCATTACCAGGTCCCTCGGAGAGGACCTAAAGCCGTTGACCGTCTGGTTGCTTACTTACAAGCATTTATGCTTTCTCAGCAGTCAGGTAAAATAACCACCACCACCATTTAATACTGAATCTGATTGAGCATGTTGTTCTTCAAAATAATGGCAATTGATAACATTCGTCAACATTAACTGATTAAATTAACTCACATTAATTAATTGAAAATAATGACAGACAACTATTTTGAAACAAATAATGACATTCTTACATTAATAATTACATTATGTAATCCTCAAAAAATATAACGTTCATCAACCCAGTCTCACTAGTAATATATACAGCATCCTTTTTCTTCTTTTCTAAAATCTGTGTAAAGGATATCATGTGTGCAAATGCTATTCTTTGTAAAATATGATTTTAAAAAATTAATATCTTCTTTTTTTAAAGGTTATCTTACCTCCTCCTTGCTAATTTGCATGCTCTTATCACCCGCAAACGTCCCTATTAACAAGACCTTAGGTTCATATGTTGAGTCTAGGTGAAAATCTGGTACTGCATGGGTGTAGATTGACATCAACCAGAAATTTACCAAGTCCAGAATGGTACGATGTGTTCTTACAGCCGACCCTTTCAACTGAAATTGCAAATCAAAAGAGAAGTTTTAATTGTCAATTGCCAAATCTGCTTAAATTAAATTCAACATGAACACAGCTCTACAGAATAGAATAATATTCAAAATTGTACTGTGTTCATTTATTCTAGCATTTCAAGCCAGTGTTTTACATTTAGGCCGACAGGAAGACGCATCCAAATTCACAACACATGTCATGCCCAGCAAATTCTATAGGGCGTTCAAACACAAAACATGTACAGTACATTACCAAAAGCTCTCGTTAAAACTATACCCCACACTTTAACACAGGAGTCAATGTAATCTGGTGGGGTGCCAGAACCCCATTTTCGTTTCTCTCGTTAAAACTTTGAGAGAGCTACTATTACACAGCAATCAATGTAAATCTGATGGGGTGCCAGAACCCCAATTTTGTTTCTCTCGTTAAAAACTTGGACAGAGCCTTGACCAAAATGAAAGTTCGAACGAAGCAAAATGACCCATAATTGGCGATATAACAACAATTTTAACTCTGGCGATATACAAAGGAAATAGTTCCGGAACCCCTGCATGTGTCTCTTTCTCCCTTCTCCCTTCCTTTCCCCCTCTATCTTGTTTATCTCTCTCTCTCTCTATCACCCCATCAAGGTCTCGGTGGGGGTGGATTACAGTGCTAGTGTTTACTTAGGGCTTATCACAATCTAAGCTCTAGTACAAGTACTAGTGGTGAAAGTCAAATGAGGGTTTCAATTTTAAAACGACGAGTTTTCGTCATGAAATGTGAAGTACGGCTAGGGAAAAGCGATAACTATATCCATAACAATCAGGTGTAATCTTGTCTATGTTATAGGTACTGTATTTTCACAAGCCACAAAATTGCATTAATGTTGTGGTACAAACAATGAAATACAGGCCTCAAACCCAAATCGAAATCCAATAAAAAAGTCTACTTGGCAAACGCGGAGCTACCAGAAGGACCCATGCCTGATCCTCCTTGATATTTCTCAAGACCTGAGGGTTCAGAGGAAAGGGGGGAAAAGCGTAGCCCCAGAAGTGCCCCCAATGGAGGGAGAAGGCATCCAGTGACAAGGCCTCCAGATCCTGAACTCGCAAACAATACCTCAGAAGACGGTGGTTGATATTGGTGGCAAAAAGATTGATCTCTAGAGGAGCCCAAGCCACCCTGAGCTGGTCGAACACCTCTAGATTCAACGACCACTCCGAGGGAAGACATTGGCCCCGAGAGACAAAGTCTGCTATCAGGTTATCCTCCCCTGGAATGTAGGAGGCGATCGGGACGATGTTGTTGGCCTGACACCACCTCCAAAGCTGGGCGGCAAGAGTGTTCAGCGACGCTGACCGTGTCCCGCCCTGCCGATATAAGCCACCACCATAGTGTTGACCGTGAGGACCAGCACAGAACGCCCAACACACGGCAACGGGCGAGCAGTCGTACGAATTCCCTCGATAGTGGAATCCACACATTGAGGGAATCAACGCTGCATGTAAAAAACCTCAGTAGGTGCCTCTGAAAGGCCCTCATGAGAAGTCTGCAGTCCGGAAATACTTCGACCAAACTGGCGAGGTATCCCAGAAACTGCCGCCAACGCTTAGCCCGCACCCTGCAAGCAAGTAGAAGGGACCGGACGGCAAACAAAATCGTCCGAATCCTGTCGCGGCTGGGCCGAGCGACCTGGTTCTGGATGTCTATCTCCGCACCAAAGTACACTGGGGTACAATTGGGAGATAGCTCCCACTTATCCCAGTTGACCAGGAAGCCGAGCTCCTGAGTGGTCTGGAGCAACAGGAGCAACTGAACCCTGACATCCGCCTCCGAACTTGCCAGCAAGTCTTGTCATCTAGATAGACAAAGAGGCGAAGGCCGCGATTCCTCAGAAAACAGGCCATAGCCGCCACCACACGGGTGAAAACGCGAGGGACTGGTCTGAGACCGAACCGAAGGGCACAAAACCTGAAGGTCTTGCCCTCGAAGGCGAAACCCAGGAGATCTTGCGAACGGGGATGGATCAGGACATGAAAGGTATGCGTCCTTCAGATCGAGCAAGACGGCCAAGTCTGTTCGCTCGATCGTGGGCAAGAGGAAGAACAAGGTCTCCATCCAAAAATGTACCAGGGGATGAAAGTATTGATCATTTTCATATTCAATATCAACCGAAAATTGCTTACGATATACTTTCAAAATAGCTGAAGACAAAGGAAAAGGTACCAAGTACCATCTAACTATTGCAATGTGTTTATTGACAGCTAGCTCGGTGACTACTGGCTACACGCTAGCAGAGACAGGAAGGCACAGTACAGCTGCACAAAACAGACTAGAAGCGCCTAAGTCACCAAGCTTTCCTAGAGTGCATTTAAAATGGGTGCGTGAAACTAACATCCGGGTATTTGGGGGTATTGGCATATTAGCGAGAATTGACATCGGTCTAAAACCAATCATGAACATGTGCATTGATCTGTAGGACCGATTTGGCATCCTTTCTCTAACCCCTCAGCGCCCAGTTGCTGAGTAAAACTTATTTCAAATTTAGTCAGCAATAGATTGCCACTCAGGTACAAATTAGGATGTGGCTGAGGCTAAAGAAGGTAATGAAAACTACTTACTTGCTTTTGACCATTTTCAGCACCTTCTTCGCGCGGTGCTCTATCACTCAGCTCAAGATGTAGCGGGATAACAAGAATGTAGAGAGACCGCCACGACAGAAAAAGCTGTAACAGACAATTTATTAATACAGTAGTTGAAAATGCTTGACCATTTAAATATACATGTATATCATACGTATATATATATATATATATTTAGGCGTGAAGAAAATGGTCTAGGAACGTGAGACATACATGTAGCTGTATTTTACAATTTTATTACAAGCTTTCGGCTTGTGAGGCTTTCTTCAGGTTCTGAAGTGCAAACACATACAATACAAATACATTGTATGAACAAATATACATGGCATACAAACTTAATATCACCCAATCATAATCAAGCATCATGAACATAGCAAAAATTAGTACGAGAAATACTTCAGAATAACGCGATCATGAGCTACTTTAGTATGCATAATGAGCCCTGTGACCTTTGAACTTGACCTCATGACCCCCAATTTTAACCAGTTCATTGGCTCAGCAAGATACATACATGTCCTGAGTTTGATGGTAATCCATTCATCAGTTCTAATGATAATGCGATCACAAGCTTATTTTGCATACATAATGAGCCCCATGACCTTTGACCTTGACCTCATGACCCCTAATTCTAATCAGTTCATTGGCTCAGCCAGATACATACATGTCCTGAGTTTGATGGTAATCCGTCCATCTATTCTAATATGATCACAAGCTATTTTTGCATACATAATGAGCACTGTGACCTTTGACCTCGTGACCCCAAAATCTAATCAATTCATAGACTCTGCAAGATACATACATGACCTAAGTTTGGCAAGAATCCATCAATCAGTTCTTGAAATAACGAGATCACGAGAACGGGACGTACAGACGGACAAACGTACGTACGTATGTACGAACGGACGGATACCCCAAAACATAATGCCTCCGGCTACTTCGTAGAAGAGGCATAAAAATAAAACAACAGACTGACAAATCTTCAACCATCATTAATTACTTCCTATGATGGGGCATGCAAGTTTTGAATATATGTAGCAGAGCTGCCAAACTTTTGCAACCAAAAAAAAAGAACCATGATGGTGAAAAAAAAGAGGAATATCAGAAGCACAAACAAGGGAAACGCTCTCGGCGGTCTCGCCTGCATAACGCAATTCAATATGATAAACCAGAACGTCAATGACGTAGCGCTCATCCGCATCTCGCTACAACAAATATCGTAAATTTTATGTGGTACACTTTTGAACTGGTCAAAAAATAAAAATTTGATAAGAAATTTCATTTCATTTGCATAAAGTACCATAAATAATCAATGTGGCAAAATCTCAAAATTCTGTGTAGAAGTTTAGTGTTCCAAATTTAGCTATACCAGATAAGGCAAACCAAATCAAAATCGGTCAAGAAATGAGGGAGAAGAAGCAATTTTTGTTATTTTTGGAATAAATTTGCATAAATTACCATAATTAATGGAGAACAATTTCAAAATTCTGTGTAGAAGTTTAGTGTACCAAAGTTAGCTCTACGATATAAAGCAAACCAAATCAAAATTGGTCGAAATATGAAGAAGAAGAAGCATTTTTTGTGATTTTTAAATTGTTTTTGGAATAAATTTGCATAAATTACCATAATTAATCACCAATAAGTAAAATCTCAAAATTCTGTGTAGATTTTAGTGTTCCAAATTTAGCTCTACCAGATAAGGCAAACCAAATCAAAATCGGTCAAGAAATGAGGGAGAAGAAGCAAGTTTGTTATTTTTGAATAAATATGCATAAATTACCATAATTAATTAATGGAGAAAAATTTCAAAATTCGGTGAAGAAATTTAGTTTACCAAAGTTAGCTCTACCAGATAAAGCAAACCAAATCAAAATCGGTCAAGAAACGAAGGAGAAGAAGCATTTTTGTGATTTTGAATAAATTTGCATAAATTAGCATAGATAATGAATTTCATGATTCTGTGTAGAAGTTTTAAATCCCCCTCCAAGCCCTATCATATGAAACAATCAGAATCAAAATCGGTTGAAAAATAACGAAGAAGCATTTCGAAAATCTTGATGTTGATGCCACAACAAAGTCTAAGTTTGTTGACCTTAAATGACCTTTGACCTTAACTTAGTGACCTGAAATTCTACTCACATGATTGGGGAGACTGGATAATTCTATAGTCCAAGTTTCATTGACTAAGAACTTATACTTTAAAAATTATATCAAAAATTCAAAAACTTAACCTTAGGTTAAGTTTTTGATGTTGACGCCGCCGCTGTCACCGGAAAAGCGACGCCTATGTCTCGCTTTTTGCTACGCAGGCGAGACAAAAAGGAATGCATTGAAACTTACAACCACGAGTGACACACTTCCAATGCCGAAAAGTCCATTCCTCATGCTATTACTTCCATATTATAGTTATTTACAAGTAGGGTAGTGTACAATCGTTCTGTTTAAAAATGCCATGACGATGTGATTTCATTGTCGATGTCCTGACTAGCGATCACTTGACCAAGCTCTTGCGGTGAACGAATAAAGTAGTATGATATATACGATGTGTGGTAGCATGGTACCCACACACATTCACAACAACACAGCGCTTTGCATCGCCACTTAAGCGCTGCATGCAGCGGGAAACTGGACCGGGGGAGACACCGCTAGCAAAATATGCTGATCTATATCAACAACTATGGCATGCGAACGTCCGATAAGGCTGTGCCTAACCGCGTAATGAAGTACTTGAGTACACTCCCAGGCTTACAGGCGAATACTCAAATTCTCGGTGGCCATTTTTCTTTTACAGACCCCTATTTTTTGTTAACACGGCAGGATAAGAGAAATTGTAAAATTAATACATAAATACCTAGCCTTTTTATTGTGGTGATTTTACGCCATACTACCACAGCACTGTTAACTCCTTGCCACAATAAATCATGTTTACGCCAACAGTCGCCAAGAGATGGTGCTGCTCAGATTTTAGATTTTAGATTTTTTTTTCCTGACGTTGTAGGAAGCACCCCATAATGAAATAATGAAACCTCATGAATTTGAGATGAAGGAAACATTTATTCAATACATTTTCAAAATTCTTCACAAGACTACAGACAAATATGTAGAGTTTTCTGTAAAATGCATAAAATTTGCATTTTGCATAATTAATTAGGCTATAACTACAAAAATGTGCATATTAGGAAAAAACTAATTATACCATCTTGTTCCTTAGGTAAATATCTACAAACATGCAAATTTTCGTGTTCATCGGACATTTGACGGCCAAGATCATAGGAGGGGGGGGGGGGGCTCCCAGGCCCCCCCCCCCCCCCCCCCCCCAAGTCAGTGAGGTGCTCAAAATAGCCCAGTACAGTAAGGGTTAAGAATTAGTGTTGTCTTAGGCACATTTTTTATAATTTTTTTTGGTCAAGGCTCTATTTATATCTCCTTCGTCCCTCTCCCCTCTCCCCTCTCCCCTCTCTCTCTCTCTCTCTCTCTCTCTCTCTCTCTCTCTCTCTTTCTATATATATATATATATATATATATATATTAGGTCTATGAACTTACTGGATGTGTGATGTAGTAAATTTCCTGTCCTCCAAAGTCCCACATGCTGTAGGTTATATCAAGTTCAGTTGACTTCACCTTTGTGATCTTTTCACGAGGAATATCTTGCGTAATTTTAGCAATTTTTTCCTTTTCACTTGTAGACAAAACTTTTACGCTTCTTTCAGCATCTCCTGGTGTTGATCCGCTGATGACTGATCCGATGACTGATCCGCTCATAACTGATTTGATGAAGAAAAAAGAAGAAGGTCAGTGTTTTTATAGAAATGAGACATTGTGCACATACTTAGAACTGATCATAAGATAATGTAAAATTAACTTTTATGTGGTAATAGAGCTGTAATTATTACAAGAATATATATATGGAATTTATTACAGCTAATCAATCAAAGGGCCCATGACATCGAAATACAAGTGTATTCCTGTTGGTGTGCAGTCCTGCATAAATCTCATATTTTGATATGTAAACTTCTGAATTTGTTTCATAGATTTTTAAATATTTTTTGAAATATTTGATTTTCAAACTTGCTTAGCTCCACCCCAAAAGCCTCCAGATCTCATTCCCCTTGTGACATCATCTGTCAGTCATCAATGAGCTAACTTGAAAAAGTGGTATCTTTGCCGAAGTCGACCACCTGTTACAATACGTAAAACAATAGCAACATACAAGTTGCTATGTCACACATGCTGTAGCATCACCAGGAAGACAAAGGTAATGATGATGTAATGTACATATGTATAGAAGCATGCAATTTTTGGGGAAATTACATACCATTGTCTATTCTAGAATATTAGTTTAGTCTGACATGTCTGACATAGCAACTTATATGTTGCTATTGTTTGCGGTGATCGTCAGCGATTGCGCTAGTGTGATGCGTGCACACTGTGCGGTACCTATGGCCGAGGGATTATGCATGGCACCCTATGGGCACTCTACGCACATGTACGCTCATCATCAAAACACTGCACGCATCTTTCGCAATACAATCCTTCCAGCACTCATCTGATTAAAACTATGGAAAGCTGATTGGTATTTATACTACATATATTCCCCCCAAATCGGAACATTCTGTTTTTTAAGGCTCTAAAAACTTCAAAAACGAAAGAGTTCTGTCAGAAACAGAACGGTTGGCTATTCTGAAAACACCACAGGACAACATGATCTAAGTACCGGTATATCAAGAAACGGTACAAGCGATTATTGATTTTATAGCCATCTTTGGGGTTGGGGGGGGGGGGGCTCTCTACTTTCAGTGGAAAGAATAAAAACAAACTGAATTCATAAACATGAAGTAAAGAAGCAACAACAACATTATTGAAGTTTCTAAAGTTAAATTCCTTGCTTGTTGTCGGTGGTCATTTTAGAAAGAATAAAATAAATTGACTTCAAAAACATGAAGTAAAGAAGCAAAAACAATTTTTTTGTTGGAGATTCTTATAGTAAATTCCTTGCTTTTCGTCCGTGGTCTTTTTAAAAAGAATAACAAAAATTGACTTCATAAACATGAAGTAAAGAAGCAACAACAATTTTTTCGAAGATTCTAAAGGGAAATTCCTTGCTTGTTGTCGGTGGTCGGGCAAAAGGTTTTAAGTTAATTGGAAATCAACCGTATATCAGTCATCGATTAGCTGCCAACCTTTTCTAAACCATGAGAATAATTGCCTACTCTTGAAAGACCAAGAAATACCTTTCCACAACCAGTTTTGTAGACAAAATGCTTTTGATGTAGCAGCGTAAACCTCTAAGCAACTGATTACTGACCTCTCTGTGACATGTGACAGCTATTAAACTCCCAACCAGTGGTTGTCGGGAGTCAGTGACCAGTTGTTGTTGTTGTTGTTTTAGTTTATAGGCGTTTGTCATTCAGAAGTGAATATTTACGCCTCTTCTCTTAGGATTTTTATTCCTTTAAAATTAGATTTACTTTTTTTGATATATAGATTTGGATAAATTGGATTTTTAAAAGCTAAACTTTTGTTTAATGTCATAGCTCTATTGTGACTTAGGCTCAAGCTTTCTATTTTTTTTATTTTCAATTTGTGAGCCCTCCACAGGCTATTTATTAATAATCTTCACAGAAATAAACAAATCAAATATATGTGCATGTTTAAACACATTCAAAATAATCTTTCTATACAAACAACAATTCCAGATAGATGTACAAGTTTTCTATTGTTTCAAATGTCACTCATGAAAAGATATAGCTGTTGGAAGCTAATTATCACATTGCCTTTGAAAAATCAAAACTTTGAAAGTGTCATACAATCTATCTTATATCATGTATATAGCATCCTAAAAATACCCCCCCAAAAGTCTGTAATGAATGTACCTGCAATTTCTGGATCACTTCGGTTTTCTTCCTGTCCTGTGGAACACTAAACGAACGAAAAATAAATTTCATTGATATGCTCAAAAATAAAGATTGGATGGCAAACGTGCAATTACATTGTGATTGGGAACGGTTTATTACATGTAATTTATACAAGTCAACAACAACAAAACGAACGGCCCGAAAATACCGAGCGGGTGGTCGAGGACAACCAAACAATTTTTTGTTTGGCCTAACAAAAATAAAGGAAGCCTCACCCCATGAGACAACTGTAGTTATTCTGAGAGAATTGTTGTATTCTTAATAAGATTTCCCATGGTGTATGAGAGAGGTATAAACAGGGGTGATAGTGAGCACTAACAAAAAAATAGGTTTTTTGTTTTCCCCTCAACCACGCCCCCCTTGTCCTTGAGTAAAAAAAAAAGAAGAGGATTCGCGGGGGGAAAAAAATGGCATCTAACGCCATTCCCCCTTTCGAGTAAGAAAATTGGGAAAATTGGGTAAAAAATAGGGCAAAATAGGGAAGAATAGAGAAAATAAGGGGGAAATCGGGAAGAAGAAAAAAAATGTGGTAAAAAAGAAGAAAAAAAAAAAACAGGATTATTTTCTTTTTTTTCTTTTTAAATCGGGAAGAAAAAAAAATCGGGAAAAATTTTTAAAATCGGGAAACCGATTTAAATCGGGTTTTTATCAGACCTGTATAAAACAAGATATTCTTAGCGTACTAGTAATGTAATGATTCTCAACACAACATTGGCATCGTCCTTTCCTTGATAACTTAAAGTACTAGATGCAAAGTCCTTTTTCAAGTAATTGGATTCCAATGTGTGGATGCTTCCTTCCCACATGTGTGCCTGGTAAGGAAGTATTTCATTCACATGTTATTATATTTTGTACTATGATTGTCAGACTGCAAAATGCATAAATAAGTTGTTGCTCTTCAGGGGTGAAGAAAATAAATTTTTCAAATGCTATTTTTCAGTAGTATTAAATTAATGAGTTACAATTGTTTCTGTGTTATGTTTTTTTCACCAAATAATTTGTTTACCTTTTCAGTTATGGTTTGAACTCATTGGTTTTGTTATTGAATTAAAAAGTCTTTCAAGCTAGACCTTGGTGCATGATACATGTACAAGTTTCTCTGCCCCCATGTCATACCAAAAGGCATTACATCATGCTAAGAATATCTTCATTTATATTTCTCCTTTACATCTTCATTGGGAATATTGTACATCAAAAGAATACATCTTATCTTTCAACATACCAACATTTATTATTTGGGGTGAGGTCTTCCTTTAAGAGAGTGAAATTTGTATTAGAAGTCAATAGCAGAGATGTTAAATGATTGGAAAAGTCATTTTTTTTTTTTAAAGAAGATTATATTCCTATTATTTGAAATTTATCAAAATTAAATTCTTCATTATGCGGATATCTCAGTATAGAATCCACCATGAGAATGTTGTCACTATCATAAATAGATTATGATCATATTGGAAATATTGCTGTGAAACAGTTCCTGGAGTGGCGATCAAGTCAGATTACTCTTAGCTTGTTTTAATCTGGACTCAGCATTAAATACATTGCGCTCTTACCGGTCTGTGGCTTCGAAAGTCAAGGTCCATTGCTATACTTTGTATCAGGTCATCTTTGCCTACAAACAAAAAGCAACAAAATTTACCTTGCATTAATAACCAAGCCTTAGTCATTTTTGTACAAATATAAATCTGAGTTTTAATTTGCAACTGTACACAATGTTTATTGTATTGATGAGGTATTCCTTAAAGTTGACCTTCATTGTTCATTGAAAATTCCAAGTAAGGCCAATAATTTATCACTAGTATAAGATTCAGGTCAACTGTGTATCGGATGATTAACACAAATAAAAGCACATCTCAAAATCTGGGACAAATGAGCGCTTCGCAAGAAAATTTAGCAATTTTTTGATGACATCTCATCAGGGACCAATCATACGTATGCAGAAGACGTTCTATAAATAATGAACATATTTTCATTGCAATTATTTCTTAATTATAACATTTTGATTAATTTTTAACATCCAGGAATTGCATACCATTCTAAAAGGCAAGTGAAGCTGATGCTGATTTTATAATCCTTTGCTTACAAACATTCAGAGCAATGGTAAATGATCGATTAAAAAACATTGAAATATCTGCCCAATTTTGAATCAAAAAGCCCGCCGAACAATAGAATGGACGGTGCTGGTTTGCTATTGAAACAATGCACATCATTGGTGTATGCAGCTAAATGTGCATGGCATCTTTCCCACAAGCCATAGTGAAGCTACATGTACAACTGAAATCTTTATCTTTTCATCAAAATGAAACCATGTCCAAAATTACAGTAAGGGAACAGATCAAACAGTTACAATGATGCGGTTTGCAGCGTCCCGTACGTCACGCAGCACATTAATTACATTAAAAATTAATTAAAGAGTTGGTCAGAACTAAAACTTTCTACAAATGAACTAGCCCATAATAGCCACAGACTCGTACCAAAAGATAGCCATATAAATAATTTCATCTGTTTAAAGTCTCTGAATGTCCCGTACGTCACAATCCAAATAGCTTGGACCTGCCCTGAAACAGGCACTAAAAATGTATGGATTATTATGGGATGTCGTCTGCTTATGCTAATTTGGTCCCTTGAGTGACGTCACCAATCTTGCTAGAGAGCTCTTCAAGTGCGAAAATGGGGCGGTATTTAAATTCTGAAGTTTTGAAATTATTATACTCATTCCTTTGAATGTTTCCGAGTGGGGAATTTTGATAAACTTGTTTGAACCAACCTTTCCTAATGCAATGATACAAATTAAATCAATATTTTAAATCAACGAGTCTCAAAAGCTCTAAATATCAGACTCTGTAAATTCAACTCATTTATGATGATTCATTCATGTGTCAGAGCACCAAAGGCGTGGCTGGCTTGCTAAATTATTAGTGTATGCTTTGTATCTAAGGCATGGGTGCCATAATAATGTATAGGTCGAGTGCAACCGGCGTCTTTGTATGTAGATTGCATTATCGTTGACATAGATTAATAAAACCAGCGTGGCGATTAATGGTCAATTGACATAAACTTGCTCTCTTGATCAATTTAGAAATAGAAGAAAAATATTTATGATTGGGCAAGAGACGTTACTGCCTTTGGCAACTGTGCCTATTAAAACATACTATAAAACAACCATTCTGGATATGGAAGAGGTGTTTCCATTATCATCTGTGAAGCTGACAGCTGAAAATATAGAGCTTAGAAATGCATCCTGTACATGTCTCTCTAAACCCTAGATCCGCTAACGCCTTCTTTCCAATCAGTACAATCAATATTATAATATTTGCAAATACAAGATGCAAATCCTGTTCCAGATTCATCAAAATTATAGAATCCCATTAGTGATTACCTGTTTGAGCATCATCAACTAAGGCCCAGCAGCTGCTGCTAACTGCACTCTTGGTAAGAATGTTTTCTTCCACTCCTTTAGTACTTTTTTCCCCTGGATTAAACCTGTAATGAAAATATAAAGTATTCTTCAAAAAACTATTCTATACAAAAATGTTTAATTCTAATTAGCAATCATCCCAAGAATTAAGAGAAGCTCAAAAATGTACTGTACCCAAAGCTCTTTTTGTGCTCCTTCAATATACATTTTTTTCTCATTATTCTGTAGAATTTGATTTCTAAATATTTGTGTTGATTGTTGTTATACCAGGCTGATATTCGCAGATTTACTTTATCTTAGATTTTGCTTGTAATAAGCATTTCCTTGAGTTTGAGTTGATATTAACACCTTTTCTTTTCAGCTTCCTAATAGTGCATCGTGTACATACATGAGCAATTGTTTTTGGAATGAGATAACACACAAATAATGGCTTTTGACCACATTCATTGCCTCAGCCAAGAGAATTTCGACAATAATTTTTGAAAAGCCTGCTGACTTCAGTCATCAGTAGCAGCACATTTATGAATATGGTATCATTTGAAAGGGTATTAGTTACCCTTTACAATAAAATATAATTAAAGGTCACAAACACAAAGGTTGTAACTTTTTAATAAGAAGCTTACAAAGTTGGGTAGACTTTTTTGATATGCACCGTATACCGTATGCCATATATACGTGTACGAGGAAATGTACTCGTGTAGTTGTCAAACATGCGAGTACTCGTCGCAGGCTTAGTATCTACCTATTATTTGCTAGACCAGCAAAAGAAAGCCCGCTTGGCTTGTCCCAAGTGGAAGGGGATTAATGGCAGACAATGCCGCTCTCAGGCACTAAGTCGAGAACTGAAATAAAAGGAAGTGAAAGAATTGAAACCCCTAAAAGGACAGCCCTCAAAATCTCTTCCAGACCAATACCTTGAAAAAGAGCCCAGGAAGTACTGATGCTCTTAGTATCGTGGACTCTGGCCTTGCCCTTCGGGAGGAGGGTCTCAGGGCCAGCAGCCTGAATGGCCTTGGCAATCCATCTGGAAATGGACTCCCTAGGATGCAGGGGAGAAACGCCCTGTCTCTCCCACCAGATAAGGCTTGGGGGAGGTACACAGGGCATAGAGAGTACCCCTTCCTCTGCCCGGACGCAATAGCGATGAGGAACAGGGACTTGACCATCAAATGTAGGAGAGAAGCTTTAGACAAGCTCCAGAACTTTAGGCAGGCTCCAAGCAGGAGATAGCTTTGGGTTAGCTGGTCATTGTAGAAAAAACGATCGCAGCAAGAGGGGTCCCGGAACTATATCGGGTACCGGATTACACCAGACAAGTGTAACTGGGTCCAGTCAGGACACACCCAGGGCAGAGGTTACGCCCCCACATGCCCCCTGGGTGACTGATGGGTCTAGGGTAAACCCTATTGCCCAACAAGATGATTTGTCGTATCGAGAAGCTCAGTCTGAGCGGCTGCAGAAAATGCAGGCGGAGGTTTAAACTTTACCAGTCGGAGACTGGACATCAGAAGGCTAAATTAATGTTTCTTACCCCTCGCCAAAGCGTCGAATAACAAAGCCTTTTTAGATTCCTTGCTAAAGCTGGTAGGTTTAGCTATAGGCTCATCATGGTCATCACTACCACGCTTCAGCGCACCAGAGGCTGAAAGAGCTTGGTGCGATAAGCTTTTGTGTGACCGGAACCTTTCTGTTGAGGGGTGAACTCAGTCCCAGTCAGACTGACGGGCTGGGAGCACCAATCCCCACGGATGGGGGAAGGTACCTGTAGCAGCTGCCGACTTCTCACCAAAAGGAGCACCAAGGGCAGCCGGAGCTGGAAACCTAACCCCCACCAACAGGCCAATGGCACAGGGTGTAGGCCAACAGTAGCACCAAACAACCCAGACCTAAAAAGTATATTGGATGCCAGAGCAGCAACACCAGAGAAATCAGAAATCGAATCCGAATCTGAGTCAGGTGTTACAGGGGCCGACTCATTGCCGGTCGAGGCACGGGTAGAGGTAGGAGCTAAGCCTGTCAGGTCTACTGGTAACCCCAGTTGCCTGAACATTTGCTTCATTAAGTCTCGAAGCTCAGTCTGAGCGGCTAGCAAAAAAGCTTAGTCTTTTGCGCTTTTGACCCAGCCAGAAGCTGCGCTTTATACCCGGTGACACGGGGGATAAGCGAGCTTAATAGCGGCCTTACTAGATTTCGTTAGTTTAGATTTAGGCTCATTGAAACGGGGTCCGCACCGCTTTACTGCGCCAGAGGCTGAAACAGCTTGACAACTGGAAGCTTTTGTGAGACCGGCACCTTTGCGTTTCACGGACATGGATTGAACGTCGTTAATGTAACCAGGGTCACTCCCAATCATGATTGTCATTTGTGAAACCAGGTTCACTCCCGAACATAAATGTACGGGTTGTTGCATAGCAACAAAGCCTAAAGGGGTGCTTAGTGTGACGGCTTCTAGATGACTGGCTGTATGCCCTATTAGGGTAGCGCAGCCTGTAGCAGTCCCATTCCCCGCTCCGAGGGGGTAATTCAAAGATTGCGAGCAACCTGTCACCGGCCTGGCAAACCTCCGTCAGGGGTATTCCGTGGAGAGAGCAACTTGTCTGAAGAGAAAGGAAGCCTGGGCCGCACCCGGCTGAGCCAGTGGAAAGGTCTCAGCCAAGTATTTTTCTGCCAAACCAGTCACAGAACACACATTTTGCAATGAAAAGTCACAGAAGCAATTTAAAGTTTTGTTTTATTTTTATCTCATTTAATATTTTATTTTCATTTGTTTCTATTTATTCATTTTTATGCATATTTACCGGGTTGCCGCATCAATTTCATTCAAGGCTCCTCTAGCTCCCCTAAGGATTCACCTCATCGCTGCACACATATATGGTGATGATTACCAAAATTGTGTGGTTTGAGTATTATTGGGGGATTGCAAGACCCCCTCCTCAAACCCGTGTATCCCCCGGCAGTGGCAGCAATTTTGTGTCATCCTTATGTTCAAGGAGGGACAAAGATCCCCTCTCCCCTCCCTGAAACAAAAGGGTGATGTAGATATCGCCATTAGTGGCTCAGATTATCATCAAGACTAGGAGCAGCATCACCAAAACAATATGTGTGTAGATTAGAGTATAATGCATCTCTGTAGAAAATTTCAAAAAGAAATCTGTTAATGTGGCAGTTAGAGAGCACAAAAGACAGCCACCAAAATATGACCTTTGACCCTATAACAGACGGTACACAGGTGGCAGCATCACCAAACACTAAGATGTGTAGATTGTACTCAGACACACCTCCACACAACATTTGAAATCTGCGCGCAGTCGAAAATGATGCCTCCGTCATAGAGCAATTTTACAAACCAAAACAAGAAATTTTTCAGATTTAAGTTCAATTGTAATCCATTAACAGGTTCTCAGAATATCGTGATTACAAGCAATTTCTCATATACATATATGACCCTTTGATCTTTGACCTCATGACCCTAAAATCTACTCAGTTCATTGGCTCTGCAAGATGTCCTGAGTTAAATAGTAATCCATCTGTCAGTTCTAATGAGAATGCATTCACAAGCTATTTTTGCATACATAATGAGCCCATGACCTTTGACCCAAGAATCTACTCAGTTCATTGGCTCTGCAAGATACATACATGATCTAAGTTTGGCAGGAATCCATCAATCTGTTCTAATGATAATGGGATCACAAGCTATTTTTGCATACATAATGAGCCGCATGACCTTTGACCTTGACCTTGTGACCCCAAAATCTAATCAGTTCATCGGCTCTGCAAGATACATACATGACCAAAGTTTGGCAGGAATCTATCAATCGGTTCTTCAGATAACGCAATCACGAGAACGGGACCAACGGACGGACGGACGGATGGAAAACCCGAAAACATAATGCCTCCGGCTACTTCGTAACGGATGCATAAAAATATGGCCTTTAACCCTATAGAAGACGGAACACTGGAGGCAGCACCAATCAAAGTTATAGGTGTTGAGATTATACCACGATACACCTCTATTTAAAATTTGAAAGAAATCCGTCAAGGAATGTGGCAGTCAGAGCGCACACAAGAATATGGCACGACGGACTCGGCGGCGGAAGCGGCTGCGGTGTAACGCTGCTGAATCCAAAGTACCCCACCGGTATACTGCCGGGGGATACAATAAATCTGTGATTTTGGCGTTTTGTTGATTTGTTTTTGCGTCTTCCATGCTTCTGCATGTTCCTAGAGAATATGAAACATTAAAGAAATTATGTAGCTAAGGACAAATATTTTTAAAGTGATTATACTTCCAGAGAAAGGACAATCACAAGTGCAATGTTTCACTTACTTCTGTCCTGTGAGTCGACGGATTAGGCTTGTCTTCCCAACACCTGCAGGACCAATGACCATTATTCGAGATCTGTTCCACGGGGCTGTTCCATTCATAATCGCTTCTTCGAGGTCGCCCTAAAAAAAAATGAGGTAAAACATTTTTTTTTAAAGCTCACCTGAGCTCATGAAAGTACGAGCCTCAAAATAAATAAGGGACCTTCATGTGTAGCTCCCATCCCCTTTGCACCAAAAAACATGGCATTTATTGGAACAGTAGGGCAATTTGGTATGATATCATATCTACATTTCGTGATCTATCAGAATATGAAACTAGAAATATTGTGAATTCCATTGCCACGCAATGCGAATGTATACCCTGGCACTGGCAGCGATTCTTATGTCATCCTTATGTTCGAAGGAGGGACAAAGATCCCCTCTCCCCCCCCCCCCACCCCTCAAACAAAAGGATGACGTATATGTAGAGTTCAGATTTCAGCAGATTTCAAAGGAATTATTTCTAAAGTTATTGAAAAAAAAAAAATTCAGCTGTAATTCCGCTACCGACACACTTTTGGTCCTAGGGTGTTCCTTTTTTTAATTTTTTTTTATTGCTAACAGGTGCATAATAAAATAATTAAAAAAGATATATAATCAGCTAGGACTAACCACCTGTCTACAGTATTAAAATATAGAGCCAAAATTTCTCTGGAATGTAATTCTGTTACCGTGGAATTGCCCATTTACACAACTTTGTTCTCAATGATACAGTCTCATTTGCCCATTTTGTGATATTTCTTCGCACAGCTGTCTTTAAGAGTTTTAAAGGAGACACCCGAAGGAACGAAAGTGTTTTGAATTGATCCAAATTTATTTCATTGCGAAGGGGAAGCCTTACTGATCAAATATAACGACTTCCCTCTTCAAAACATGTTTGGCCAATGGGGCCCACAGTAATCATCTCTCAAAAATGTTAATTTTGAGATCCATATTTTCTACCTTCAGCGGTCCTCTGTAGAGCACCAAGATTTGTGACGTCACATGTGAGACACAGCTAGCCACTCCACAAAGCAGCTACAAATGTAGCTAGTTGCATGAAAATTAATAGTCAGTTGCAAAGTTTAGAAAATACAAACAAATCTTGATTTCTAATATGTAAATAATATTATGTAATAATGTTTACTAACATTCAAACTTATGGATGTTTCTTTACTCTAGTTGTTGACACTACGTGTGGCGGAGGCATAATAAATAAATAAATAAAAGGTAGCAGCATATATATATGCACTTGCTTGTAAAATGAAGAATGTGAAATGCAAACCTGCAATTTTCCTTTTTTCTCGCCTGGCATCTGTTCATGATTCTTCTTGTGCCTGGTGACTAGTGCTCTGAAGGTATTAACAAAGGCAGCTTGGTCGATCGGTATCAGTCCCACAAACTGAAGTTTTTGTACGGAGTAGAGCAAGATAAGCACACGGATGCCTGAGGCACCGTCGGTAGGAAAGTGCACACAACCGGCCTAGTGTTTGAAAAGAAAGCAATATTTAGGAATCAGATTAGGGATACAATGAAAAAATGCAAATGTGAAGGTAGGTAAATATAATCCTCTTATTTAGGAAAAAAATTGAGGTGATATGAAATCTGGGACATATAAATGATAAAAATATTCTGTGTTTATATAGCGCTTAATCAATCGATGATGTCTCTAAGCGCTTTACAAATATATTATTACCCCAGTCATCGGATTCAGGCTTGCCTGCATATAATGTAGGTACCTTCTCCACTTGCGAGTGTTCCAATTAGGCACTATTTTACAGGCGCTCACAATGCATCACATTCGCATCCTACTGGGTACTCATTTAAAACCTGGGTGGAGAGTGGCAAATGCACGTTAACGTTTTGCCAAAGGACATTAGAGCCGGGCTGGGATTTGAACCCTGTACCCTGTAATCTACAGTCAGGTGACTTATCCACTAGACCACACCACCTTTATAAATCCTATTCATATACTATTGTATGCTATTTTAGTTATAAAATAACATATATTTGATGATGGAACACCACTATATGGGATAAGGAACACACACAACATGATTCTCATCTAATAGTTCAGTTCATAGAGAATTTTGTTAATAGTGAATACAACCCCTCATGATGAAAATATTTACAGAAGACCACCATTACATGAAATCCACATTTTTTTCCCCATTCCTATACAACTGTCAAGTCAAATCTCTTATGCAAATCCTTGTATTTGTCTTTTTGGGGCATTCATTCTTTGCAGGTTTGTAGAGTAAGGCTTGTACTGACATGACGAAGCATAACCGCAGTGTTTAAGTATAATATGTTTCACATTTCTGTATCTTATTAAAGAAAGCGCTCAGTGAATATGTGCAAGGCCTTTGTTGCGCGAAGTTCCCATTTATTTACACATTTAAAAAAAATAACAGCAGCTTTTTTTTTGCAGCAGTTTCCTGCGCCATATCTGAACAAGCCTTAAGAACTTTGAAAACTGTATAAGAAAGACTGTGTATGCTGTAAATTACCGGCTAGGAGGCCTATCCTACCCTTAGTAATAGACTAATCCCCAGCTTAAATAAAATCCTACTACACAAATACTTACACATGGTTTTTGTGTAGACCTCATGAGAGACATGTAGGACTGCATGTCGCTGTCTTTGTCTGGAAATGAGAATAACACTGTCTTGTTGTTCTTCACTAGAGATCCAAGTTGTTGCTAAAATAAAAAGAATGCAAAGATGACAACAAGTTGAATGTGACCATGTCCCCTATAGGCTTCTGACTATGAATTAAAGGCATCGTTTAACAATGTTAAATCTGAGATGCACGGCCCTACGTGTTATCGGTGTCTGTTCGTTCGTTCGTGTCTCCTTAGATCAAGATAGTTATGTAAAGTTCCTTAATTAACATTAAATTAAATTAAATTAAGTTCTTCCATCGCCCGATTGCTGCAATGGCCGTTTCATTAATAAGGGCCAGGTCTTTATCTGTGCAACCTGTTCCGCCATACTGCAAGATGTAGTCCATCGTCTGAGTCCCCCCGCAGTCGCAGAGAGTATCTCCTTCATGGGCATAGCCCCATCTTGCCATATTGACCTTACACTGCCCCATTCTCGTCCTCATTCGATTTAGGTATTGCCACTCCGGCCACTTCAGGTTAAGTCCTTTGATGAGTACGGGCTTGGCTGATGGTGGAGGATTCTGTTCAGGTGGTGGGACAGAATCGAGGAAGCTGTGTCGGAATATAAGTTGTTTGTGGGGTTGTAAGTATCCGTATAGCATGTGTCTGTCATCTGTCGCCTGCTTCATCCATTCCTTTAGGCAGGTGTTAGTTTGCCTTTGGTTTGGAGATCCAATGCCAGCGAGGTGATATATCTCCTCAACTTTTGTTGGTTTCAGGCAGCCTGTTATCTTACGATATGTGTTATTGAGTGTGGTGTCAAGCTTCTTCACATGGGCTGATCTGCTCCAAACTGGGCAAGCATATTCTGCGGATGACATGCAGAGGGCAACAGCTGCAGTTTGTACAGTTTTGGGGTCAGCGCCATAGTGTGAAGATGCTAGCTTCCCAATGATGGCATTTCGAGATTCTACTTTGCCTTTTGTCTTCTCGATGTGTTTCTTAAAGGATAAAGTGCGATCGAGTTCTACACCTAGATACACTGGATGCTCGCAGTGGTTTAGCTGCACATTGTTCCACTTTAGCTTCAGTTCTGTCTTTGCCTCCCTGTTCTTCAAGTGGAAAACACACACCTGAGTCTTGAATGGGTTTGCCCGTAGGTAGTTTGCTCTGTAGTATTCCGAAAGGCTTGCGAGCGCTGTGTTGAGATGGAGTTCAACAGCTTCAAAGGTCCTATGCTGGGCTGTGATGCAGGTGTCATCTGCATAGATGAAGTTTCGAGTGTTCTCTGTTGATGGGATGTCAGCAGTGTAGATGTTGTAGAGTGTTGGCGCCAGGACGCCACCCTGAGGGAGACCGTTTTTCTGTTTCCGCCATCTGCTCTTCTGCCCATAAAGTTCGACAAAGAAGCGTCTGTTCTGCATCATCTTCTGGATGAATCTGGAGAGTTTGAGGTCATTTGTGATGTCATGAAGTTTTGTCTGTAGCCTTTGGTGATTTACAGTGTCATAAGCCGCAGATAAATCCACAAATACTGCACCTGTGATGAGGTTGTTCTGAAAACCGTCTTCGATGTGTTGGGTCAGTGTCTGTAGGTGTAATATTGAAGCCCTAAAAAAATTGCGCTTCAAAATGATCAAGAAGTGCCTCAAAAAAGTAAAAATCTTTGAGTGACTGGTTTTACCATACCGTATTTGCCGGCGATAAGGCCGCAGCGCCATATAGGTCGCAGTGGCGTATAGGCCGCACCCTCGATTTTGACATTTAAAAAAAAAATAAAAAAAAAACTTTTGTCGAAGACGGGATTTTATCTCTTGCGTTCAAAAGTTGATGTGACTAAAATCACCGCCTTAGACCACTCGGCCATCCCGCACTGATGCTAGCCAATGCAGTTTTCTGTGATGTATACATTGCGCCTCTCTCTTGTGTATTGAAATGGATTCAAAATAGTTTGTTTTTTTTTAAACTCTTTCGCCGTATAGGCCGCACCCCGACTTTTTGATATTTTCTCTTCCAAAAATACTGGGGCCTTTACGCCGGCAAATACGGTACTTGTTTTCCCCAATAGACTGTAGTATTATGAAAACCGTTTGGCAAATGGTTTTCAAAATTTGTAATTCCAATCATAAATATCTTGATAATTAGACAGGGGATCGGCTTGTAAAAGTCATGGGGTTCCTGACTGACCTAAAGATTTATAATTATGATTGCAGCATGAGCTAAATCCAGGATTTTGTTTCAGAATCTGGGACAAAGTTACCGGATCCCTTTAATGTCTACATCTACCGAGGCTATCAAACTTGAACGACTTGGGCTTATTAAAAATGGACGCAATTTATACAATGCCATGTCAACTTGAAATATTTCACTTCATTTTTGTTGTATCTGGTATGAAACTGCATCCAAATAGTATATGTAGGAGTTTGTGTCTTTTCGGCAACTAAATAAATGTATTTTTAATTGTTAGCAGAGCTAACCGATTAGCATAAAAATGTTTAACAGGTGGCGTTTTGGAGTATTCAGATTCAATGAGCTTGCAGATAATTTAGATATTGGATGGTGATCAGTTGGTTTTGGGAGGATCAAATGGCTATCGGAGGATTGGAAGGGATGAATCATGGATGTATTGGTGAGAACATCAGGTTGTGGAATTGTTCCGGCTGGGTGGGTACGTACCCATCTTTCGGGAAGTCATCTGTACAGTTCTTGCTCGTCCGTTCTGTCCTGCCGTCGAAGCTTGGTGCTCCCCAGGATTATGTTTTATGCAACATGTACATGTATTGTTTTACAGATTATGCTTTAGGGTAGGGAGGCGAAATTGACAACAATTTATTCATGTTTGAGTTGCGAATTAGGGAATAATACTTTTTAATTAAGATTTCCCTTTTTTCTGAGTTTCTGGGGATGAAATGCTTGCCATTTCCATGCACATTTTAATTCAGCACTCCCCCAAAAAGGACCTTTAACACTTTCTAGCGATAATTTTTTTAACGCAAAAGAATCTTGCACTGAAATTTTATGACTTTTTTTCTTTTCAGTCTTGCGCATCTTTTGGAATAAATTTTTCGAAAATCAGACCTACCGTTACAAAGTCACGTGTCCTTTTGTCTTTGCATGTCAGCCCGGAAATCGCACATTTTCGTGATTTGTGTACAAAACATATGGAAATCTCATTTTTCCAAAAGAGAGATACAACATTGGTTATTTGATTAGCTGATTAGATGAGATAACCACCTGTCCAATTATTATTATTATTATTATTATTATTATTATTATTATTATTACTTACCAAGAACTTGTGAGGGATGACTTGCATAATGAGTTGTTTGGGCCAGGTGTCCGTCTTCAAGTTAGCGTCAGGTTGAGCTACGATGTGACAGTTGACCACTCTCGGCTTGTCATTTGGGAGTGACCACGACCTCTGAAATGTGATGAAGATAAGAAGGTTTCATTATCAAAAGGTGACACTATACATGTAGATCAGAAAGAGTAATAAACTGTCAAGTTTGTCACTGGTTTTTACAAACCAATGTACAAGTACAACACAGGCTTCAAGAATTGCACTTGCAAGAGCAGTGATAACTTGCTAATAGGGATTCTTGTTTAGGCTTCTAACAATGCAACTGAAAACAAAATTTAGAATTTATGACTACATGTAGATGGGGATCGACAGGTAAGAGCAGAAAATAATTCTCAATCAGAAGTCTGTACTAATACTACAATGTTGACTTGATTCCAAAAAATGATTACATGAGGTAAGTAAACTGCAAACAACTTGCTTGTGATCTCGTCATTAATCAGAAAAGGGGTAAAAAATGTTATATTTAGTTTTATTTTATTTATATTGTCACATGCCCAATTTAAGTATGAAGCAATGATCTTGAATGTGAGACCATGAAACAAAAAGACCTTTCACAATTGATGATAGAGAAGGGGTAAGACCAGGGAGGTGATAGGAAGGAGTAGAATCAAGCCGCTCTCCTTGACCCCATGCTCCAAGCCGCCGAAAAGTTATGCGCTAATCTGCAACTGTTGACCAGGTGGTGAGATAAAAGAGCGCACGCAATATCAGGATTTAGAATTCCTACATCAGAAAATGATATCCCAGCAAATGTTCGCTATCCCTTTCAATGATTTCTCATCAGTTGTTGAATGTGTAATGAGTTTCGTTCGTTCGTGTCTCCTTAGATCAAGATAGTTATGTAAAGTTCCTTAATTAGAAGTAAATTAAATTAAATTAAGTTCTTCCATCGCTCGATTGCTGCAATGGCCGTTTCATTAACAAGGGACAGGTTTTCATCTGTGCAACCCGTTCCGCCGCACTGCAAGAGGTGTGTAATGAGTAGAACTAGCGAACACAAACTTTTGCAATTTCATCCTTTTTTCCAACTGCAAAAATACAAAAAACACGCGAAAACACGCATTAGCAAACTTAAAGGCCCGAATTCACAAAGGAGGTTTGTCGACAAACCAAGGTTTTTTGACGCGTTTCTACAAACCTTGGTTTGTAAAAAACAAAAGAAGGTTTGTCGAAACAAAAGGAGGTTTGTCGACAAACCTCCTTTGTGAATTCGGGCCAGTGTTATAAAAGATTGTAAATCATGGATTAAATGACGGGTCATTAAAACATGTGAAAATAAGCGCATAATCATAAAATATTGATTTTTTGTCAGAATCTAATTTTTCTTTTACCAACTCTGGCACACAAATTAGAGCAAGGGCGGAGTACTAAATTTGAAAAATTGTTTGATGCACTATTCCCAATACAATCCCCATATAAAGTTTATAATGTACACTGAAATTTTGCCGGTAATTTAATGATTTGTAATAAATGTGAAACTGGTGCCTGGGGGGTTATTCACTAACAGCTAAAATCGATCCCAAATGAGATTAAATCGCTCTTAGGCTCAATATCACTCCTAAGAGCAATATCGCTTTTAGGAACTGATTCACTTAGGCATTTGGGATTAATGCTAGCATTAAAATCGCTATTAAGGCTGAGAGTGATCGCGATCACTCTCAGCCAGTCTTAGACTTTAAAACACTTTCTGGCAAAGCTAGACAAAACTGTCAAACTGAAGCTAAATTAGACATTTTTGAGTAAACACGAGGAAGATTGATATTGTTAGTCACCGATTTGATTTACTCTATGATAGGGTAGGCCTAACTTAGTGCCAACAACATGTAAAACACCTTAGACTTGGATTCTACATCAAGACTGAACGATGATCACCCCCACAGCCTTGGCCCAGCCCACGCTAGAGCCGGCTACATGCTAGCTACATGGGGACGGTAGGTCTAACTTACGTACATTACGTAGGCCTAGATCTACGTTAAATCCGGCATTTTACTCGAAACAAGCGTAAAGAAAGACAAACTATACCCACAGAAAATCATATTTACCTTCACACTGCTACATGAAAAAGTCATGAATGATTTTGTTTCTGTCTCATGCGAAATTTCACTCAGTTTTCTTCTAATGTTAGAACAAAATCAACATAAACACGTCATTGACAAATTAAGAAAGAGCTAGCTAATTATCGTTATGTCTATCGGTCGCGCAACGCCCAGTGACCAAAATTTGAGTCTGTTGATTGGTTGGATTGATCGCGTACATAAATATTCATATGCGCGCATGATTATTCATGCTGGGATTGATCCCAGCCTAAAAGCGATTTAGTGATCCAGTCAGGTAGAATCGCTTTTAAGCTGGGATTGAAATCAATCCCCAAAATTGCTCTTAGGAACGATATCGTTCCCAGTTTAATAGTGAATCATTTGAGTCTGTTGATTGGTTGGATTGATCGCGTACATAAATATTCATATGCGCGCATGATTATTCATGCTGGGATTGATCCCAGCCTAAAAGCGATTTAGTGATCCAGTCAGGTAGAATCGCTTTTAAGCTGGGATTGAAATCAATCCCCAAAATTGCTCTTAGGAACGATATCGTTCCCAGTTTAATAGTGAATCACCCCCTGGCCTTAGAACTCACGCGTGCGTTTGAATAAATTACAAGAGTTACCACTCTTTCCTATCACCTCCCTGGTAAGACCTAGGTTCTTCAACAAAGATAACAGAGGTCGTACTAACTGAAATAACCAACTTACATTATGCCATTCTAGAGAGCCAGTCCAGATGACTTGTTGTGTAGGCTGCTGCTGCTGTTGGGGTTGTCCTGGTACTGTGCCTTGCTGAGGCTGGCCTGGACCAACCTGTATAAAATCATCAGGTAAACATCAGCGAAACCTGAGTGTAGTGTATCCTTAAGCACATAGAAACTTAGAATATACAGTTAACAAACAAAAAAATAAAAACCAAAACTTTAGGTGCATCGATTTTTACAACATAAACTTCCATAAACAATTGGAAAAAAATATGTCAAGAAATGTTGCAATTGGACCACACACTAGAGTGCACAAAAGAAGACATCTATCAAAATATGACCTTTGACTCTATACAAGATGGAACACTAGACTTAGAGGCAGCTTCATCAAAATCTAAAGGCTTGTAGATTATACCAAGATACACCTTCGTTCAAAATTTGAACAAAAGCCTTCGGGAAATGTGGTCTTTTACCCTATAGAAGACGGAACACTGAGGGCAGCATTACCCAAAAAAGTAGTTGTGTAGATAATACCAAGATACACCTCCATAAAAAATTTGAAAGAAATCTGTCAAGGAATATAGCAATTAGAGCGCAGACAAGAATATGACGCGGTGGCAGCGACCACGGTGTAACGCTGCTGAATCCAAAGTACCCCTCCGGCATACTGCCGGGGGATACAATAATAGCAACAATAAAAAATAAGAAATAAGAATAATTTTGTTTACCCCAGGAAGCCTTATCAGTACTAATGCTGTTCTTCCAGAGACCCCAGCAATCATGATTACCACATCAATTCTCGCTACCCCAAATAGCGATTCTGCCGAGATCCGGGGAAAATCCTGAAATCCGCATTGCATTATGGGATAGCTTTTCGACATTACAGCTTCCTGTGCAGGCGTTCGTGATCACAACCCTCTCTTTCACGGTAGAGTTTAACGGCCTTTTGTGCTAAAGTCACTAATTCTGCCCGAAGCTTTCCATTGCATATTATAATCTGTACCAATTACACTGATTGGCATCGATTTTAGCGTGCGTGAAAACTCTGCACAGCGAACACAGGCGCTAGCGCCAGCGGGATGGGACTCTATACCGGAAGTTGTAGTGACGACCCGAGAGAGTGAAAATTACCTCGTCTCGCGATTTTCGTACCTATTTAGGGTAGCGAGAATTGCCAGATACTCATACACCTAGGTGGAGAGTGGCAAATACAGATTAATGTCATTTCAAAAGACACTGGTGTCGGTCTGAGATTTGAACCCTTAACCCTAGGATTGAGAGTTAAGTTAATGAACATTAAATCACGACATGACGTCATACGAAGAGATTGAGATTGATAATCCTTGACTTTTTTTAGTGATAAAAAAATCAAGTCAATCATAACTTTAACAACATTTTCAGATATAGCATGTGGAAACTAACTCTGACAGAAAATGAGTAAGTCTTGAGTGAGAGCAAGATGAGCAAGGCATTCCACGAAAAGTCAAATTATGCTCAGCAATGCAATTGATATACCTGCAATGTTGCCCATGTGTATATATATCCGTGGTTGCGAATTCTATTAAAGGTATAGACCAGTTCTGGTCATGCAATTGCATTGTGAAAGAAACATTGTGGAATCGATCAGAAAAGGTTGATCATCTAGCATACAAGTATTGGTGTGAACTGCAAGGTTCTGGAATCATCAAAATGACAAGAAATTTGGCCCAGTCTTGGTAAAGTTACAAGCACTGTACACAGAAACATGTGAGACTTGTGATATGTATCCAATCCGGATAGATATAATAATTTACCAAACATATCAATTCGTAGGCAGTTTCCCGGCAAAATTTGTATCATCACGTATTAGTCAAAAAATATTCTTTAACATGATTGGTAATCAGAGCTTCCATTTCATTTTTTGAGAAGGGGGCTTTTCCAAAACTGGTCTATACATGTACATGTACCTTTAAGTATTGATCACCCACCATCATAATCAACTCATCATTATCTAAGCCCCTTTTATTAGTTGGGAGCCCCAAAAATCGCTAAAAAATTGGATGGCAAAATTTCACTTAAATTGTGTAATAATGTGAAAGACAATGTCATATTAACGCAGAAAACATAAATTTTGTATTCTTTTATCAATATTTGTCTTAAAAATGGATTTATTCTGAAAATCCTTGCAGAAGTCAGTGTTAAATGACATCCTCTTTCACTTCATAATACAATTGAAGTGAATTTTTGCCATCAAATTCGTTAGGCTCCCAACACTTTAGAGAGGCTTTTAACTATAAATATGAGTCCAAGAAATGCGAGTACATTTACAGAGCATAATATGAAAATATACAAAGTCAGATAAAAAGGAATGGCATTTGACTTCTCACATACCATTCAAGACACATGATAAATTATTGTATGAAACAAGTACAGTTAACAACAGGATTATTCATACCCCTTGTAAATCTGATTTTTCTGTAGTTTTTGTAACTCAAGAATGAAAGGAGTACTGGATGAATTGAGGCCTCTGTTGAATACTTTTAGATATAAGCTTTAATATGCAACATTCTCAAGAAAAAAGATTGGGGACAAATTAAATTTTCACATACTTACTTGAACTAGATGGACCTTCGACTGCGTGCAGTCAAAAATGATGCCTCTGCCATAGAGCCATTTTACAAACCAAAACAGAAACAATTTTTAAAATTCAAGTTTGATTGTAATCCATTAACAGGCTCCCAGAATATCATGATTGCAAGCTATTTTTCATATACATGTATGACCCTTTGATCTTTGACCTCATGACCCTACTAAAAATCAAATCAGTTTATTGGCTCTGCAAGATACATACATGAACATGTCCTGAGTTTGATAGTAATCCATCCGTCAGTTCTAGTGAGAATACGTTCACAAGCTAGTTTTGCATACATAATGAGCCCCATGACCTTTGACCTCATGACCCCAAAATCTAATCAGTTCATTGGCTCAGCAAGATACATACATGTCCTGAGTTTGATGGGAATCTGTCCATCGATCGGTACTATTAATGATAATGTGATCACGAGCTATTTTTACATACATAATGAGCCCTGTGACCTCGTGACCCCAAAATCTAATCAGTTCATTGGCTCTGCAAGATACATACATGTACATGATTTAAGTTTGGCAGGAATCCATTAATCGGTTCTTGAGATAACGTGATCACGAGAACGGGACGTACAGATGGACAACCCGAAAACATAATGCATAAAAAGAAAATGTGGTACTTCAAAAAACAAAGGGTCAAAATCTTACTAACTAGCCTGGCCTCCCCCCACACCCTTGCAACAACAAAAACACACACGGAGCATTATAACAGGCATAAAATATAAACCTCAAAATACACTGAATATCTAGTGAAAGAATTTGCTTAGTTCTTGTAGTGAATTTTTTGAGCTACAAATTACAATGTATCTTATTCTTTGTGCATTGTCAGTCAATTTGGAAGAATATCATCTAGAATCAGTAGATTGTTAAACCTGAAATGGGTTGCTTTCAAATTCACTCATATTCAAACTATGATGAGAAATACCTGGAAAGTGAAAAGTTTGTTCCAAACAGTCCTGCTTCATTTGTGTGTAGTCCCATACAGGGTATATATCCTTTTTCGTGTGCAGTACATGTGATTTCAATGAAACTGAGTTTTTAAAAATTCATTTTGATCATTCCAAAACCTCACACATTCTCAATTGTTTTCTGATAGTTTCATTCACAACATAAATGCATTACCAGGTCCAGAGACGCCAAGTTCAAAGATCAGCAATGCGTGATATTTTCATGAATCGGCGCGCGATCGCGCGGGCGAGGGTATAACACCCGTATAAGGTATAGCGTTTATTCTAAATCGAGCGCGCGCATTGTGCGTGAGAGCCTTTTCAGACCCTCGAAATGCGTGAGAGCCTTTTCAGACCCTCGAAATACGTGAGAGCCTTTTCAGACCCTCGAAATGCGTGATGTCACGCCTAATGCGTGATACTTGGTAGCTCTGCAGGTCCCCTTTGCAAGTTTGCATAAAACTTGCCACTGATGGTAACTTTGCCGTCAGTATTAACTACCATGACAACATCCCTCAACAGCAAATCAAATCAATGTTTCTGTGTTAGTTACCATTGTGGTAAGTTTTATGCAACAAGGCCCTGTATGTACTTAAAGACACATAGAAGTCAGCTCTCATAGGGAAATCGACACCGTTCGGGTGTTTACCCAATAACAGGTGTTGTCAATCACCAGGGTTAGCCTTCAGTTTTTAAGACCATTAGACCTTCTGTAATGCTTTGCTTTTCCCTCACCCAAAAACTCGAGCTCTCCGAGAGATTAGGGGGTAATTCTTGACTGGCCAACAGGTTCGCTGTGTGCAGATTTGTACTCCCATTAATGGTATTTCCACCAAGTCTGGTGTCAGCGAATTATGGCCTTCTGCACATGGAAACTGACGAGTGACTCCCTTTAACCTACCATGTAGTATGTACGTGGGAAAAAAATTGATCTATTATTATCATATACAAATTAAAAAGTGCATTACAAGTGTTACAACAGAGAAGATCAAAATGAAGGATGCAAGTATACAAAACTTGAAAGCTACAGAGATGCCTATAATATAATTTTTTCATTCTCACCTGTTGGAGAAACTGGCCACTACTGGCACTACTGGCACTACCAGCTCCACTGCCGCCGCCCCTGAGCCGAGCATCCCCTGAGCCAGACATCTGAGGTGACATGCCTGAGTACTGGAGTCCTCCATATTGATTCTGATAGGGTCCAGGAGGGCCATCAGGGAAGGACCTCTGACCATCGGGCATCATTTCCGTCTGCCACAAAAATTGCAGAAAGTAGAGGGGTTAAGTTTTGGAATTTAATCAATTTAAGCAATTCATCAAAAAGAAAAAATTCTTACTTCCTAATAGCCACCATAAGGAGACATAGGTGCCCTGGACTGCGGGGTATAAAGCAGCAGATTAAATAATCTGACTAACGATGGTGAATTGGTTAAATAGTTAACTGGTTAAAACATGACTAGTTACACACCTGAGGGGACATCATGTAGGGATAGCCACCATAAGGAGACATAGGTGCCCTGGACTGCGGGGTATAAAGCAGCAGATTAAATAGTGATTGTGGTTAATAGGCTTCTACTAGTTGACGGCTTGGGTCATACATCATTCGTTTCTATGACAATAGGCTTGTTCACACACAAAACAATTCTCAGAATTCTCAGAAAGAAGAGGGCTTTAAACTAATCCTTTAATCCTAACGACAATCATTCCACATTTTGTGGTTCGGCTCAATAACTTTTGATTCAGAGCCCTAAACAATATACCAGATACACAAGTAGAAGGGGCAGAATGTTCTGCACACACTGAATCCATTTTTGTTTCAAGACCCTATTGCGTTTGATGCCAAGAATTTCAAAAAGGAAAATTAGCTTTAAAATTGTTAAATTGGCAACAAACGATGTTTTTTATCGAAATTGAGCATTTTAAAAACTTTTTGATAACATACTCAGTTTTTCTCACCCACCTATAATGTTTTCAGAGACATTTCAGTTTATTTTAACAATGTAGCAACAAAAGAAATGTCTTATTGTTGCCAATCTAAAGAACAATATGTGATCATTATAACTACAAAATTAAGGAAATCATTTTTATATGTCAAACTTGTGAATGAGTACAAAACTGAGTACAAAATAGGCACAAAATATTGAGAGCTGAATCACGATTCAAACCTCTTCATTGCGTGTGAACTGGCCTATTGTCCCTAGTTTTCATCCCATTTGATCTAATGTTAGGGTTAGTTCTCATGGGTTACATGTATAATTGCTCATCAAATCAACTCCATCAAAATGTCTTCATTTTTATTTTGTTTACATCCAGAATAAATTTTGTCCATTTCACAAATTGTACGTTTTCTGAGGATTCCATCAACCAAAGTTTCAATTACTAATGTTCTTATTTAGTGATTGAATTTGGGTCAAACTACAATAAACATTTACAGAAAATTAATGTACATGTAGTATACATATCAAAGTAACCGGGAAAAAAAGGATAATTTTGTCATTTAATTCCAGAGTTCTGAGTCATAGGACACAATTAGGTTGTGTGTAATTCATTGTACATTTACAGATAGTAAAGATTATAAAGATACAATGATAAATTTCTTTGCCAACTTAAAAAAAAAAAAGCATGGCTTCTTAATGAATATTTTTGACCCTGTTAATTACAAATATAAAATAAACTTGAAACCTCTTTTGATAGAAACTTTCTGTCAAGATGATTAAGACTATAGAAGTTGTGTTATATTGCAGAAAAAACCCTGCATGTTACCATTTAATATTGCCATACCCAACACCTCAGGCCATTAAATGCTGGGTTGAAAAGCATAGATTGTTAAAAGTCAGAAATATAGTGATGTGATTAGATGGTGATGAATGACAGGTGGAGAAATCATTCTGAAAAACAAGCTCTATAGAAATATTCTAGCTTAAAGATGAAACTTTTTGCAACACTTGTCAAGACAGTTAACAATTGCATGAGTCAATCATTTCTAGAAGGTGGCTGTAAGAATGAAATTGAGGTTAAATGAATAAACATGTTAGCAAAGCTAGAAATCAAGACTGGTTTGATATGTAAATTCACAGCAAAACATTCATGTAAGAAGAAAATAAACACTGCTATGACAAAGAGGAGGTACTCTGCAATATTTATGCACACAAATATACATGTACACACTATTTGCAGATCCTTTCAGTTCAGAGTTCATAATAACAAATAGATGAATATATGGGACCATATATCTTAAAGTGGTAAGAGTTTTGAATTACTCAAAATTTGGATTGATGAATGGAGAGGGAAAAATTGGGATTAGAATGTGGCAAATATGTAGAAAGATGGGGTAAGAATCACAAGACTTGATTTGTAAATGACTACGAAAAGGGCTTATTGCTCGTATCAAAGGAGACTATATTAGAGACATGCATTAGAATTTAAACATGTAAACAGTGAACAAGATATATTATGGCCTATTATGTAGGGGGAATATGGTAACAAATTAACCACAGGTATCAATTAAAGGGTATAGTTCCATTTGAAACATATTTAGCACAGGTGAAGGGTTTGCGTTAACGAATATAAATTAAATTCTATTTAATTCTATCTATCTAACTACTAGTTACGTAATAGGAATGTTTGAAGACAGTTATAGGAAAAATTAATGAATGAGGTTTGAAACAGGACCACCATCATTTTAATGAATGATTAATGAATGAGCATAGAGTATACATGTACGGAATGCTTCAAAATAATGAGGTCAGAGAGGGACCCGGGGAAGGGGACAGATGATTAATTAATCAGGGTTAGGGTTAGGGTTGGGGTAAGGGTTAGAGTTAGGGTTGTGGTTACCACTACAATTATAGTCAGGGTTATGTACTGGGTTGAAAGTTAGGACTTCTGTTAGGGTTAAAAAAATGATCCTTGTAAGGATCCTTGTAAGGATCACAGAGAGTTAGAGGAACCAGCTGACACCAACACCCATGAAACTTCTAGGAGTGATACTCTGTACTTGCTTTTACCTGGATTTGGGTAGAGTGGAATAGACTGGGTATGAGCAGAGTACTTGAGACCGGGGTTAGGGTTAGTGTTAGGTTTTTAGTTAGTGTTGGAGTTAGGAATTTTGGTTAGGTTAACTTAAAGGATGGCAGAGAAACTTTTGCCGGAGCATGTGTCATGGACCCTTGACAGGATCGCAGAGAGATAAAGTGACCGGTCGATACCAACACACATTACTACACTTCTAGGCGGACTGCCACCATTCTTACCTGTATGGGCGGGGTGGACTGGACCGGGTAAGAGCGGGGTACTTGAGCCCGGGGCGGTATCGGGGCCTGGGGCTTTTGGCCCTGCATCACCATGGTATTCTACCAACACAACAAAACAATGATACAGATGCATACAGGTACAAGCAAAACAAAAAGACGGACTATGTCTAAGCCACAAGCAAAGTATAATACAATTCAGACCTCCACTGATGTTGTTTTAATAATTGGACTACATTCATAACTTTCCCTTTAAAGATATAGACCGGTAGTGGTAAAATTGTGGTTCAAGGGTTTTGGGTGCAAAATATCCATTCAATATTGTTTAAATATTGCCTTCAGAGGTTTAGATGGCAATACTTCAACCTAAATTCGCAAAAAAGCAGAAATATATGCCCAAATGTTCAATGTTGAAGTGCATCCGCGATATCTGTCCAGGCCAGATCGATCTGATAATTTACCAAATATATCAATTAGTCAAAACATATTCTTTCACATGATTGGTAATAAGAGCTTCCCTTTCATTTTTTGAGAGGGGGGCGTTTCCAAAACTGGTCTATACCTTTAGGAACACATTTACAGTTGTGATTTACTTAGATAAAAACACAATTGCGTTCGTGAGATTTATATTTGGTCTTAATCTGAAATATGTTTGAGTTTTCTGATATGAAACACAGAAATGACTGACAAAATAATGTTCAATTTATTTTGTCATGACATGGATGGACATTTCAGCAAAACAATGGCATTTATCACGAGCCAAAACTATGACAATCTAAAAGCAAATGAATAATAAAATTTGGATCTAATTCATTTTTTACAGGGATTGTTTCAACATTTTATGGGTGGCATGGTCACATTTACATCGCCAAAATTATCAGAGCATTCAGTCTTGACTTGGTCTTGTGAGAGTAAAACAAGATGTGGAAATGGACTTGGTCTTGGGTGAGTAGGACCAGATGTGGAAATGAACTTGGTCTTGGGTGAGTAGGACCAGATGTGGAAATGGACTTGGTCTTGGGTGAGTAGGACCAGATGTGGAAATGGACTTGGTCTTGGGTGAGTAGGACCAGATGGGGAAATGGACTTGGTCCTGGGTGAGTAGGACCGGATGTGGAAATGGACTTGGTCCTGGGTGAGTAGGACCAGATGTGGAAATGGACTTGGTCTTGGGTGAGTAGGACCAGATGTGGAAATGGACTTGGTCTTGGGTGAGTAGGACCATATGTGGAAATGGACTTGCATCTTGGGCGAGTAGGACCAGATGTGGAAATGGACTTGCATCTTGTGCGAATAGGACCAGATGTGGAAATGGACTTGCATCTTGGGCGAGTAGGACCAGATGTGGAAATGGACTAGGTCGTGGGTGAGTAGGACCAGATGTGGAAATGGACTTTGTCGTGTGAGAGTAAAACAAGATGTGGAAATGGACTTGGTCTTGGGTAAGTAGGACGAGATGTGGAAATGGACTTTGGTCTTGGGTGAGTAGGACCAGATGTGGAAATGAACTTGGTCTTGGGCGAGTAGGATCAGATATGGAAATGGACTTGGTCTTGTGAGAGTAAAACAAGATGTGGAAATGGACTCGGTCTTGTGCGAGTAGAACCAGATGTTGCGTCTTGGGTGAGTAGGACCAGGACTTACCTGAAAGTTCTGCTGTGGTCTTACCATCTGGTTCATCTGCTGCTGGGGCATCATGTTGTTCTGAGACATGTTGTTCTGGGGCATGTTGTTCTGGGGCATGCCCATCTGGCCCCCGCCCTGCTGCTGCATGCTGTGCATCTGGTTTGGACCCCCCTGGGGACCCACGGGCATGACGCCAGTCTGGGGCTGAGGGGTCATGGTACTACCCACTCCCTGAGAAGGACCTGGAAAGCCAGTTTGTTGCATTCCTGGAAATTAAAATAATAATTTGGAAATCCACATCACATACAAATAGAAGTGTGTTGGCTCAGTCAGTAGAGCGTCCGCCTCACAACCAGGAGGTCGTGGGTTCGAACCCCGGCCGCGTTATACCAAAAGACGTTAAAAGACGGGAGTTGCTGCTACCTTGTTTGGCGTTCAACAATAAGGAATAGAGCAACGTCGATCTGGCGCTGCTCAGTGGCTGCCAGGCTCACAATCAATTGGGCAAAAAGAATTTCCATTTTCGGTTTAACTTAATAAAATTTGGAGTGGACTTTAAAAGATTATTATTATTATTATTATTATTATTATCTTTTCAATTGTTTTTAATGCTTTCAAAGCTGTAGGTAGTTTCAAAAGCCAATTCTTCATATTGTGAAAAAAAGTTCTAGAAAAGAAATGCATGTCTTTATTCTTAAAATTCAAAATGGGATCACAAAGTTTCAAGTTGGATTTTATGCCATGGTATGATGAAGTTAGGAAAATGACCTTAAGACTGTTAACCTTTCTAACTAAATAACACATTTCAAACAAGTTTGAAAACTTGGAGCACCTTTACAGTCATGTACAGGTTAATCTCTCGTCACATTACATGCAAAATATCATCACTCTGAATTAGCATTGGTTAATTATGCAGCCCCTTCCATTAAAGAGATGGTGTTTATTGATTTCAAACTTGACTGAATTTGGTATCATTGCAATCGAAAAATTACACTGAGTAAAATCATTACACTTGTGTAACTTGTACATTTGAGCGAAATTTATAAAAGTTGATTGAACTTGACGAAAAATCAACCCACTCAACGCCCCCAAAACATCGTCAGTCAGCTGATTGTTGAAGTGACGCCACAATATGAACAGCGGGCCGCTCAGCTGAAATGATTGACGACGGTGCGAGATGCAGTTTGCGTGCTATTCACATGTATTGCATTGACTCTCGAGTACCGTACCCATTTATACCTAACGCTGTTTACCTTCATCAAAATCCCCTGGAAATATGGATATGGACGAAAACATACTTGAGTATACTCCAGAAGGCTCCTCCATGGCATGGTTTTGGTTCTTAATCTGACCTTAGTCTAGATAAATGGTATATAACTTCCAAAAAGCGAGTGAATATATCGTTGATGTAGCGTTCAAGTTTCCCGTAGCTGGTAGCTGTGCGTGCGTACTCTGTGCATGTACTATGTGTGCAATACACTGAACTCTATATGCGTGCATCACAATCTAGCGCAGCTTGCTAGCCAGCCTAGCCCGTAGCCCGGCGCTCGAGATAGCCGTGAATCGCGAACCGGACTGATCTGTTTCTCTCGGTTTATCAGGTCCTATACGACTTAATTTATCAAAAATGTAAATTAATCAGCCTAATCACACATTTTTATAATGAATATCTGGACAATTCTATGTAAATTTGTCGCCTATTTTACTCCAAAAGAGTCGTTAGGTCAGCATGCAAAATGTCCTTTGCCTTCCCAGATCAGACACATACACGCTGAAGTGCCCTCAGAATATGTGATTATTTTCCCGATTTTTATGCTCAAATGTGACGGGAAAAAATATAAAAATCAAACAAACATTTGTAGAAAGTATCATTTATTCAGTGTATCCCATTCAAAATGCCAAAAAAGAGAAAATATCACCACTGGCGGTAAATATACAAACAACGTTAACCCATATCTGAAAATTGCAATGAGTATCCAACATTGTCCCGAATGTGTGATGTAGGTTGTTCATATTGTGACGTCATCGTTTCGCATGTAAAATAACGCCGGCAATTCACTAAGTGAGTGGGTTCAGGAAAGGGTAACAAAATTGCATTTAATTTATTCCTCAAAACAGTGAGGGCTTCAAAAGTACTTTGCCCATTTTGTTAATGTTCTCAGCAATCTGTAGAGGTGTAATTTGCCCATTTTCCACATTTCAATGAACCATCTCTTTAAAGGGACTTGGTAACATTGGTTAGATGAGAGAAAATGGTGCTAAGGTAGTGACTTCAATGCTAGATGTACAATAAAAGATCATCTGAAAGTTTGAGTGAAATGGACCATTATTAAAGATAAAAATTGGGAAAAACTGATCTTCACTTTAACAAAAAATCTACTTAAACCTTACCTCCGACTGCCCCTCCCTGGTAGTGGGGCATCTGGGAAGGTTGTTGCTGCGACTGCTGTGTCTGTCCTGCCTGTTGTGAGACCCCCTGATGCATGCCACCAGAGCCTGGAGCCATCCCACCCCCACCGGGCTGGCTGGGGTTGCTCATGAGCTTCTGAAGGTTCTGAAGCTGCTGCTGCTGACGCTGGTCCATCAGATTGCCCCCTGGAATCAACACAAAGCAGGATGTTTAATGGGACTTTGAGGAAGTTGACAAAGTTGTTTAAAACACAGCTACTTGAGATAGAGAATTTTGCCACAGGGATCGCTTCTTCTTGATAAGTGTGTGTGTGTGTGTGTGTATTGGGTTTTTACAGACGTGTATCAATCAGATCTGATTATTTACGTCTGGGGACCGACCTTTAAATGTCACCATCCGAAAGACGTGACTCAGTTTCGAACCTGCGTCCTCGGCTGAATCAGTTTGTAACTTCCACTTCTAGCTGGATTACAGGTGCACGCCACAACGCCTACTTATTTATAGATAACGCCTAGATAAGTTATTTTATGAGGCCTTAATAAAGCAAATATTTCCTCTTTTTTTTTTGGTGACCAACATGATCTACAGTCCGACAACGTATCCACTAGATCATGACACTTTAAAGCCCCTCTAAAGTGTTGGGAGCCCCACAAGTTTGATGGCAAAATCTAACTTAAACTGTATCATAATGTGAAAGAGGATTTCATTTAAGACACATTTCTGCAAGGATTTTCAAAACAAAAGTGTTTGGAGTCGAATATTGATTAAAGAATACAAAATTGAGGTTTTCTGCGTACAACAGAAAACCCAAATTGTGTGTTGTTGTTTTTTTGTTGTTTTTTTTTGGGGGGGGAGGAATCTATGCAGAAGTGTGTCTTAAATGACATCCTCTTTCACATTATGATACAATTCAAGTGAAATTTTTGACGAATTTGGGGCTCTCAACACTTCAGAGGGGCTTTAAAAATCTGTTATACCTGAGGCCTATTCATGACTGTATTAGAAAGCTACTGTGCTTAGATTAGCAAGTTACTGCAAGCAATTGTACAAATGACGCCTGGCTGGAATGCTCCCCAGGGAGTTGAGAATGTGCATACATTGTGTGCGGGTAGGCCTGAATCCGATGACCGGGGTAATAATATATATATCTGTAAAGCACTTTGAGAGGGCCTTCGGTCCTGAAAAGCGCTATATAAGAACTAGCTATTATTAGCCATTATTATTAGAAACATTGAAGATGCTGACCTTGTGGCTGACCCATCTGGTTCCTCATCATGGGCCTGTTGCCTTGGTTACCGACTCCAGGGACCATCTGATTAGGGTTGGGCTGCATCTGGAGACTAGGACCACCCGGGCTGTGGGACTGGCCCATCTGAGTTAGTCCCTGCAAAGCTACCATTGGATCTAGGAACATGTAGGAACATGATAAAGATGGCAAATGGTTTAAAAAAGAGAAAATTAAATTTTCTGTTTCCTAGGCTTAATGACGGAGCCATCCAGGGCCCTATTTCACAAAACATGTCTTCAGTGACAAATCAGCAGATTTGTAACTGCTTTTTGTCATTTGTCATTGAAAAAAGACTTTGTGAAACGGGTCCCTTTTCAAGTATACAAGAGGTTACAAGGAAAGAAGGAGAAAAGATGAATTGAAGATATAGGCAGGCTTGGAACATGAAAAAATAGAGATGCTAATAAGACTACATTTGAAAATGATTAATTGAAGGTGAGAGGAGAAGGAAGAAAGAGAAATAGAATAATAAGAGGAAGACCTACCTCCCCCCCCCCCCCAAAAAAAAAAAAGTAAATAAAGAAGAAGGAAAATAAAATTATTTCTAAAAAAGGTAAAAGAAATGAGAAGAAAAAAAACAGAATATATGATTTGATGCAGAGGAGAATAATGACAAAAGCATTATTTTACAAAAAAATAAAAAGTGGACAAATTTCGATCTTATTTTTGTAGATAAAGCAGAGGATTTTTTTCTCTTTTGAATATGTGATCTCCACAAAAAAAAGGCCAGCCAAATGTTACTATAAAATTGATATCAAATATTATCTTTCATAGATAAAAGACACAGATCTACTCAAGAAAAAATCATACACCCAGATCTTACCTACATGTTGTACACAATTTCAGTTAAACATACAAATGTTATGTCTAAATCACAATCACAATGCAAATTGTGTGTGAATGCACTACTGAACCTGACTTCATCAAAGTTGCAAATAACGATGTACATTTCAGGTATATTTAATTGCAATTAATAAATGAAATGTTAGGAATTGAATGAGAAACTGACCTTGCTGCTGGCCCGCCATGTTGGGAGTCATTCTACCAGTTAGACCTTTCTCTTTGGCAGCTGGAATGAAAATACAAAAATAACACTATAAAGCCTCCACAAAACAACTCTAAGTACGGTACACAGCTTGGCTGCTTTATGAAACTACATCATCATACATGTACCCATTAAAAAAACAGTTGCTTCCTCAACAATTCTCAGTAAACCGGACGACTTGGTCTTGGCAGAGTGTAGTCTGTATTTGTTCAGGTAATATGAAAGGTGTGGCTTCCACTTTGGATATCCAGACCATCTCTATGCATTACAGACTTTGATTACCGGTACATGAGAGGAAGAAGGGCACAACTTCATCAAACAGATTTTGAGTTCTTGAGGTAGACAGAAAGAGTCTGTTTGGATGCTCGTAATATTTTAGCTATTATCCCGTTTTAACCGGCTGGTAATAACCCTAGTTTACTGTAACCTTAGACAGCCAATCAGAGCTCATTATATTCACGCATTGTTCCTTTTAGTTTCCGTCTATATTGTTTGATTTCGGCTTTCTGTTCATTCTTGCGTTTTACTCTTGAGTGCAAGACAAAAAGCTTGAGTATGGCTCTTTTCAACGCGATTTTCTGAGGTAGAATTGAAATATAGTTATTGGGTGGTATTCTCGAAAGCGGCCTAAGTTAAATCAGTGGCCTAAACCTGGTTTAAACCATGGACTATCTTTTTTGCTATTCTCGATGGCCGCCTAAAGATAAGCCAGGCTTAAATACGTCATAGTTCGGCCTAACTTTAGGCGGCTCAGAGGGCAGGTTTAAATACGTCATAGTTCGGCCTAACTTCGCGTGACGTCACTTTTTAGTTAAATCGACTGTCCGCGGAGAGTGAACGGTAAGTTTTGCATTTGAATTTCTATATTTGATAACAATTTACACTCTTTTGTATGGATAAGCGCTCATGAAAGTTACACCAGCTAATAAAGTATTTTTTTTACTTTCATGTTGCTGTACTGGTGATAATCTAAAATGCTTTTAACTGAATAAATTTGGAGGAAACTTGGTAAATGTTCACAGTGTTCGCAGAGCAGTCCCATACGTGCAAATAATTGTCGGTTAACATTTTCGTTTCCTGAGATTGAGCAATTTCTTACCGGGTAATTCTTTTTCTTGGCACTATTGTCCTTTCGTACGCATATACCACCTTAACACCACCTTACAACTATCATTGCTAGACGTAGAAACTACTTTTATAGTGGATTTTCGAGACGATGTTGCCTAAAAGTGGACTAGCAGTCTCTTTCGTTCGTTAGCCTCTGATTTGGGTAGTGTCGGCTGTTGTAATTTGGGTTGGAAAGTAAATAACTATTAAGCTAAATAAATGTAAGTATAGAGACAAACAAAATGGAGCCTGCAGAAACACGTGTGGTTGCTTTGGTAGTTTAATCCAGACTCAATATCCATGTGCTTTTACATGTATAATGTAGTGAACAGAAGACCCTTGCATACACTTGCATTGTGTGTATGCATCTAATATGAATAACAATGAACTGTGCCTTAACAGCTGCAGTGCATTTCTAAGTGGCATGTTAATTTCAATTGCATGTTAGTTTCAATGAACCTGTTTCTAAACATAACATCGGCTCCTCTCTTTCAGCCGACCCTACCCAAATCAGAGGCTAACAAATGAAAGAGACAGAAATTTCGGTCTGGTATCACCTCTGCCTGAGCTGCAGTGCAGTGCTAGTTGTGGCTGTTGGTGTGATGATTTTCATAACCACCCACCCCCCCCCCCCCCCCAAGAAAAAACTTTTTTTTTAAACAATATTAATAGACCTAGATCTAAATTTCATCAGAGTCTAGTCTAGACAGGTCTAATAGAAATTGAAAGGAAATGGACAGAAGCTTCCTTTTTTGACATACATTTGCTGATAATGTTACTGTAACAGTAGTTTAGTCTAATAATACTATTAGTTAGTAAACTACAGAGAAAGAGAAATTGTAATTTCTCAAATATCAACATATTTTTCATCTTGATTTTCTGCTATTTCAGGTTCTTTTCAATTGATGCATGGGGATGAAAAAAGAAGGCCTCTCCCAAGCTATGGTGTCCCGCCTTGTGAAGTCCATCTCAATAGCCATTGCCAGGAGATGGGAGCAATACATCTCAATTCCTTCAACAAGAGAGGCAGTCCTGCAGAGTGCAGACCCAACATGAATGTTATAATTACTGCCATTTCCCTGGCGTTAATATGGTGCACCCACATAGGCATCTCCAAGCCAGTTGGCCCAACACCAGTTATTTCTTAGATACTCTTGGAAAGTCTGCTGGTGAGTAAAGCTGTAATTACGCCTAAATTTTGTAAACTAAATCATGTTTATACAATTTTTATTAAAAGATCTCCTGATTTTATGAATCTGCAGATGTGTCTACAGGTACATTATGAAGTGATTTAAAATTGTTTTGTCTGATGAATGTAGGTGCAATCTACACTCAAACTTTTATTCATTTTACATCGGCACGAGCTAATATTTTCAGCTCAATTGCCATGGCTACCAGTCACTCCTGACAGTGACAGCTTGGTCTAGACTTTTGGGAGGAACTATCTCTGAAAATAAGACACAAATAATCAACAGTTGATTAACTTCTTTAAAATTTGGGTCAGAAGAAAATTCAAACCTACCGCTAACAATTCTGGACCATATAAGACTTAGAGACCTACAGACTGCAGTACAGTACAGTGCAGTAAATTTTCATTTTACTTTTTCCCCTTTCACGAAGCTCATTTTGGGAGATAACATAAACAAAGACAATCTTTGGTCTAATGTTAGATTGAACTAAAATGGAAAAGATGGGCTCTAACGATTAAGGCCTTGTAAAATCTCCATTCCAGGCTGCGTTTACATCTAGGTTAAGCCAACTGTCGGTTGGTTATCTAAGTAAGATGTAGAACTCTAGACTTGATTTTAGGAAAGGGACTAACTTGGCTATAGACTTTAACTACACAGTGTAGGGCTTTCTTAGGCCATGAAATGACAAGTACAACTTTGTGCAAGCACATTTATGAGATAGTACTGCAAGAATGTGTATGTTTGTTCTTGATTTTAAAAGAGATACCGGTAGTCATTCTGTAAATCAATGATTACTACTAACTGAGTGGGGAGGGGGTGCCTAGTCACTGCCTACATGAAAGGCGCCTTTAAAAAAAAATAAGTTAGAGTAGATCTTTGATATTTTAATGAGGTCTACCGTAAACCTTTTTATTTTTGTTTCAGGATGATGTTTTTCTTCAGTAAAATAAATGAAGGCAAATTCCCTGATAACTGAGACAAATTCAGAGAGAGGAAGGAGAAGTTGTTGTTTGTATGCCCATGTACTTCAAGGATGGCATTTGTTCATTCACATTTTTCCATCAATACTTTCATGTAATTGATTATGCACTCCACTTTTACCACAATGTACATGCAAGACCTTTTTAATCTTTAACAGAAATAGGTTTCAATGTGCTTCCTTTCATTCTTTTCTCTTTTCATTCAACAGACATACTTGCAAGGACTATGAAGTTCTACTTAGCCTCTTCAATGAACCAGACTCCATCTGCTGTAACTGTGACTGCGTGGGGATCAAAACCTTTGTATTATAATCCTCATAACATGAAGCTATGGTAACAAACAAGCAACCATTGATAAAAAGCCTGATATGTCCTTGTTGTATGTGTGAACCACAAAGCAACCATCACTCATAAGGATGTTTTTATGTACATCAGATCTTCATTGTTTCACTGGAAAAATTGTGATTTTGAATCATTTCAGAAATCATGTTTTATAATGTGTTTATAATATAGTGCAAGTCATGATATAACAGATTCCCTGCAAAAGAAACATGGCTCAAAAGTAGACTATGCTTTGTTTTAAAAAAATGGGAAAAAGTAATGTAACAAATGCATAACATTTAATTCTAATAGTTTCAAGTAGCAGATTATGTGGCTATTGAAGCTTAATATTTGACCTTCAATTTTATAATCGTATTCATCGTGAATTACAATCTTTTCTGTTTTAAGAAAAATAAATGAATTGAACATAATTGTTGATATGTTATATACAATATTCCTTTCATATCTTTTGATTTTAAGTGTGCATACTGTTGGGTTCATTGAATTATACATGAAAAAAGTCTTGAAATAGAACAGTGAGAGAACAGAGAGCGAGTGAGAGAGAGAGATAGAGTAAAAGAGAAAGGGAACCAAATGAGAAAGAACAATTTAATGGTGAGAGAAATAAACAATGATGTGGGATAGTGTGTGTGTGTGAGAGAGAGAGAGAGAGAGAGAGATGGAGATAGGGAGAAAGAGTTGGGGGGGGAGGGGGTACAGTGCCCCCCTTTTCAAAATGCCCCTTTTTATATAGGAAAGTTCCCTTTTAACTTTGTAAGAAGTGCCCCTTTTTCCATAGGAAAAGTGCTCCTTCCCCTTTTCACCTCCGATAAGTGCCCCTTTAATTTTGACACGCGCCCCTTTTCCTTTGACAAGTTTCCATTTTCCTTTGCAATAAGTGCCCCTTTTCACTTTTGAGAAGTGCCCCTTCACCTCTGATAATTGCCCTATTTAAATCTGAGAGGTGCCCCTATTAACAAAATTATCGGTGTCCATTTTTTTTCAACAAATGCACATTTCCTTTATTATAAGTGCCTCTTTTTCATTCTCATAAGTGCCCTTTTAAAAATATGTCAAATGCCCATTTTCAGGTGCGATATGTGATCCTTTTCACCTCTGATAATTTCCCTTTTAACAATGATACAATTCCAGCAAGTGCCCTTTTTGTTGGTGCTGCCCCCCGCTTTGGAAGTCGCTTCGCCGCCCCAGGACGTCATATTGCTCAAGTTGTCGAGGTGATGCATCCTCTCCACACTGCGCGCATCCATTGTCTTAGCCCATTGTCTTAGTGCATTGTGACGTCATATTGCTCAAGTTGTCGAGGTGATGCATCCTCTCCACACTGCGCGCATACATTGTCTTAGTGCATTGTGACGTCGCAGCTCTGGTACTGAGCATGTGCAGAATCCGTAACCATGGTGAATAATCCATGGACTAAGTTAGGCCAGGTTTAAACCATGGATCAGTTAGGCCACCTTTCGAGAAATGAAAATGACTTAGGTCAGCGGCCTAAGTTAAACCTGGCCTAACTAAACCACGGTTTAACTTAGGCCAGGTTTAACTTAGGCCGCTTTCGAGAATACCACCCATTGGCCCGAATTCACAAAGCAAGGTTTGAGCTCAGACCGGGTTTGAGCTCAAACCTCCTTTTGTTTCGCCAAACCTCCTTTTGTTATTTACAAACCAGGTTTGTAAATAACAAAAGGAGGTTTGGCGGAACAAAAGGAGGTTTGACCTCAAACCTTGGTCTGAGCTCAAACCTTGCTTTGTGAATTCGGGCCATTAAGTCTAAAGGACTAAGTGTTCTCATCTTCATATGTATGAACAGTCAAACCTCTCTTAGTGGCCATCTGTATAAAGGTCACCTGTCTATAGGGGTCATCCATATTGGCTCCCTATAGAAGGAAATGTGTTGATGAACCCGTCCAAAGTGGCCACTTTTCTAGAGTGGCCTTTATAGACGGGTTTGACTGTATATGCAATACACGTTCCCTGCACAAATTCTGTCTCTTAGAGAGAAGACAGTGTTCTGGCAGAGGTGAAACAGAATTTGGGATTATTCTCATTCTTTGCATGTGGCTTTGGAAGATTATTATCTACTGTAGAAAAGTCTCCTGAAGGAGATTGCTTCTACAGTGCCCTCACATTTGAAATAGACGAGAAGTAGCTCAAAGGTTTGGACCAAACATTGATGCCAAGTAATTTGTAGTCCAATATTCCCATTTCTGTGTGCAGTGCACATGATTTTCAGAGATATTGGGTCCATTTTGTATCATTTTGTTGATCCCAAAACTTTGGGAGTATACATTGATTCTTACTTCCACATATTCAACATTTTCCAATTGCTTCCAGAAATGTTTCTTTCACAAAGCAATAGCTCAACTTGACCTTTAAAGTTATCAAAGAACCAAGTCTATCTCTCAATAACTGGAGAAAAAAATGTTTTTGTTGGAGTTACACCCTGCTGCCTCTCTATACAATCAACTGTAAATTCACAGACCAAGGTCATGGATCTAACATGTGTTTACCGATGATTGGCTGGAAGGTTAATGCTGTATTCATATCTTAATGGCACATAATGGTACTGGTAGTCATTATTACTTTGTATAATTACACTCTTGCTTATCTTTAATAACAGCTGCATTAATGCCAACTGCAACACATACCCACAACACCCTGGTGTTATTAAAATGGGTACCTGGTAGGCGTGTGCAGTTGTGCACTACATAAATTGTATAGTGTTTTCTCTTACAAGCAGTCTGTTAGTTTTGTACTGAGAATTATGAATAATATCCCTCTCTTGGTCGCGTATTAAAAAATAAATCTACTGCAGCATGGAGGATAATTAAACTATATACATGTATCACACAAAAGAATTATAAAATATTTTCTTGAGGAAAACATGCAAATTTAGGAATTTTTGGAAAAAACAGAGCTTGGCAAAAAACAGTGTCATCTTTTCATTGTCATATGATTGATAACTAGTACCTGGTAAACAACTTAAAAACTTGCTTATTCTTCAATGGAACTGATTTGCCTAAAATCTTTCCTTATCTGTTTTTTCTTTCTGCTTTATTTCAGCCGACTTGCCAGACTGGACTGCCTACAGAGTATGTACAAAGACGGTGCCTGGCCAAACGTTATACTTGTATCAGTAAGAGTAAGACCAATCTTCCACATGGTTTAAAGCATATTGTTTACCAACCGATAGTTTATACAACAAAATTATGACATGAACTTCGCACCATGAAATTTACAACATGAAATCTGCAATACAGGTATGTAATTTATGACATTTACAATACATACATGTATGTACAGTCGTGACATTAAAAACATGAAATTTACAACATAAAACTCAAAACATGAATTTACAACTTCACATTAGAAAGTTACAACAACAACATAATATATAACAAACAGTTAAATTATAAATACACACGTACCGATACATGAATTAGCTATGTGAGCTGGTGAACGATTAGTATAAACAGGGACTTGATAGACAAGTCCCTGGTATAAATATATGAACATGTACTCACCATTACTGTCTCTCGTATGGAGGATAAGACGTGCTACGAGACTCAGGTAACTGTCCTACAAGCGGGAGGAAGTAGGAAGAGAAGTGGAAAAGGAAGTTGACCACGTAGCACATTCTAAACGTAGACCTCTGGTTTGGGTTTTGGGTTATGTACTACATGTACATGTAACAGGCAGGATAGAATTGGTTTCCAACAGGATGCATGTGATATAAATATGGTCCACCAAAAGACAGATGGTCCGACACGGTTGAAGGCAATAGCATTTTTTAATGGTATTTCATATCAGGAGGATTAAATAACAAGAAAAAACACTTGGACACAAAAGTATATCATGCCCGTTACTACTTGCATCGATTGACTACCCCCCCCCCCCACTACCCCCCCCCCCCCCCCCCCCCCCCGGGTCTGGTCTATTACTTCCAGAATTACTTACTCACTATAACTTTCCAGTAGTACAATTACACATATCCCCTCTGACAATTTCCTGCTACGCTAGACAACTCCCTTAAAAATTACCTCAATTTTCTTTGCCTATCTATAATTATACCAGCTAGTAGTCTAGCTGGTCTGGGTGGGGGGCGGGGGGGGGGGGGGGGGGGGGGTAGTTATTGAAGGAGGGGAGGATGATGGTTCAAAGGTTAGTTGTCACAGTTTTGAGCAGATGGGACTGGAAGAATGACAAAGCAAGAGAATAATACAATTTCTCAGTTCATGAACAAATGAATTACTCTGTCACGCAGTAAAGCATATTCCTTAGAAATTGAATATTATAGGGTTTATGTCAAATAAGCACTCAAGAAGCAACAGAAACAAGTAATTACATAACAGAGATGTTATCATTCAATCTACTTGAATGATCTTTCAGTATTAATCATCGATTCTTGCAATGGTATTTCAAATACCAGGTATCAAAGTAAAATGATACAAAATTTCAAACACGTACAGGTGTATGATGTAACATGTAACAGTAACAGACAATATTCAATAATTTGGGCTATGACACACATTGTATCCATTTGATACTGTACTGGGCTATTTTGAGCACCTCATGACTGTCCGATGAACACAAAAATTTGCAAGTTTGTAGGTATTCACGTAAGGAACAAGATGGTATACCGTAATTAGTTTTTTCCTCATATGCAATTTTTTTTCGTTATAGCATAATTAATTATGCAAAATGCAAATTTTATGCATTTTACAGAAACCTTTACATATTTGTCTGTAGACTTGTGAAGTATCTTGAAATGTATTGAATAAATGTTTCCTTCATCTCAAATTCATGAGGTTACATTTTTTAAATAATATTTGAAAATGCATAGGTTAATTTGCATAAATTATGAATACGCATTCATGAATATCAAATCTGGAAATATACAGGGAACTAGAATCATTACAAAAATTGTCAGACTCCACTTTTTGAATGTTAATTGAAACTCATTATTCATATGAAACTTCTTTTCTAACACAAAATAGTTATTTTGATGTAATTAATTTATATTTATTTAATATTTATTTTCTTTTGTATTTTATTGTTTGTTTTTTTCTTATTTAATATATCTATTGTTTTATTTCTAATGTATTTTTTTGATCTGGAATACATCAAGTTACTTTGAGAAACATATAAAAGCAATTTGATATCAATTCATATCTCCCACTTAGGAAGAAATACATCTAAACCTGTATTCACATTTCTGCTTGTATATGAATATATGCAATTATGGCATATTTTGATGACATGCGCATACTAATTGTTATGTAACACCTTACAGGTATATCTGATTTCGACAAAAACGGTATCAAAATGTGCGTAAGACTTGAGAGAAAAAAGTCATGAAACAACAATTCAAAATTCTAAGCGGTTGCGGCGTAACAGTAAGGGTTAAACATATCTCAATATGAATAAAAACAAGCACTGAATTTAATATTTCACCAGTATTGAATTCATAGCCAGGTAGGGGCCTGATCAGGGCAAATTTTGCCTATTTGCATTTGCTTTATGTACAGGGTATGTAAAAAAACAAATAGGCAAAGGTTGCTTTTAACATATTCAATAATGAATGTTTTGCTTTAAATATTCCTACATTTTGGTTATTAGTTTGATATATAATTAACATTTTGAATATGTTACAAATGTTGGGGGGGGGGGGTATACGACTCATACTGAAGTTATGCAGTGTAGTAAAATAGTACCTTTCTCATTTCAAACTATATATCTATCATAATTTATGTATAATGTCAGTACCACTGGTGCAGGTTAACGCATGGTGTTTATCATTTTGTCAAGGTCATGGATTTGCTGAAATTATTTTTGTTTTTTCTCAGTGCACCTGGTGGTTGAAAGTCAGTATGACCAATCCCATGTCAGTAATACAGTGTAGTTTCTCTAATGCCTACAGACTACTATCAAGTAACACCATACGTTTCATATATTAGTTCATCTGACTATCTGGGTGGACAATGGTGGACAATTTATTTTCTCCTTCAAATGTACACAGTTCTCCTTCAGGAATTTTCCTTCTTTCTTTCAAATAAGATTTTATCAATAAAAGCTCTTTATTGATTCGTAGTGCCAAAAACAATATCATGCACAACATATGATATTCATAATAAAGCAGAATAAAGCAGATAGATGGACCAAAACACAAAAAGCATTAATTGGTAACAGGTCACAGATAAATCCCCAAAACTAAACACTAAACAATATAATTACTTGACACTCTGTGGGGCAAACTGTTTAGCAGTTGTTTTATATCGTAATAAGAATTACATTTTCAGAAATCTTGCCTTTCAGTCTCATCCCTTTAATAGCTATTGACAACACTGTGCATTACCTTCATGCATATTTATTGTGTGGCATCATTAATGGGAAGGTTGAGTTCTGGTGAAGATTGAAAAGATTTGTGAGCTTTCTCATTTAAATATTTATGTCAGTTTAAAAGGACACTATAGCAGAAATGTCCCCTGCAAAATATTCAAAATAAGATAAGAAAAATGGCTGAAAGGCTTTCTCATTCTATTTATGTCAGTTAAAAAATATGACAGCAGAAATGTCCCCTAAAAAGGACCACTCCTCAAAATGCCTAATATTCAAAATATAACAAGACAAATGGCTGAAAAGTTTGGATCACACCAAACTGTCATTTCTCTGTACAGAATGTCATATTTTCAGCAAGACTGAATCAATTTCTTTCCATTTTGATCATTTCACAAACTGACATTATAAATTACTTTTAATGTTCTACATATTCAACTTTCCCTTCAACTTTAAAGCTCCACTGCACTACTTATAGCTACTTGCGCCCTCTCTATAGCAAAAAATGCCTAATTGGTGCCTGTTGGTCCCCAATTATCCTCTTTTTCTTATGTTAATTGAGAGCTGATTTGATGAGATAACCACCTTTCAGTGACCTTGCAGGGACGTCTAATCCCCATGGCCACACTAGAGCAAAACTTGTTCTATCTTACCCTATCCCTTGCCCTGTTGAAGATGTGCTCCTCCAGCTCGCTACCTGATTTCTCTATTGGGTTGCAGGCATCTCGGAAGGCATCATTGCTATAAAGGGAAGGAAAAAAATGCAGTTTTGTAATGAAAAGCAACAAACTACTGAATTTATCAGCACATTTCTCAGGGCATCATGGTTATGACAAAAAGCATATCAGTGAAAAGCAAACTAGTTAGATAGAAGAGCCATGGCATTAGGTCAATGATGGAAAAACAGGGAGATTTGTACAAAATTATCATTTGTACAAACCTTTGTTAACCGTAGCATTACCCTTCCTTTCTTTTCCTTTCATTCTTTTCTCACCTTTTGTTGATTCTTCCTCCTTGCTCCTATTCCTCATGCATCCCTTTTTTCTTTCCATACTCATTAAATTTTGATATAGAGTTTTAATATTATATTTTTATATATATTATGTCATAGTCCTAAGACTATTGCACTTTTAACTTGTAAATACATGTACTTTTCAATTGTATTCCAATGGCAATTCAGTTGTAAGACTGTGAAAATTGAATTTGTTCAATAAAACCCGGCTTCTATAATATAACCAAAAAACAAAAAAAAAATATATAAAAATATAGATATCTTGCATTCCATTTCAATAAATCAAAATTTACATTCATAAATGGGGTTTGTTGCAAGAAACCTTCAACTTGGCTCCTTCTTTGATTAAGATCACTCACACCAGAGTACTTTCCCTCTACTAATCTCCAATATGGTTCACAAAGCTCTTTGCAAGCCCAGTGATAACATTTTGTGGCAAGTGACTTATCAGACTTAAATCTTGTCACATTTTACTTTTAGAATGTAAGTAAAATTTTTCTTCAACTTTTAGGTTCCAAACAGTTTTAGCCTGTAACAAAAAAAAGAAACATTTATATTTACCTGTATTTCTAAAAGATTGTTATTTGCTATTTATTTTGGATTCATCTTAAGCCGATACCGGCCCTTATCAAATATACTGTAAATCTCTGTGTACCGTATAAGACACACTTTTTTGCCACCGAAATTTTTCGAAAGTCAGAGTGCGTCTTATACACAGGTTTAAAAAATTAAAAAAAACACCTGGCACTATGCCTGGCAATGTCTCCCAGCTCAGTAATCAGTGTGTTAACTCACCACTCGGAAACTAGAACAACACTCAAATTGATTTTTTTTTTTTTTTTTTTTTTTTCTTGGCCCCAAAAATAGAGGTGCGATTTATACACAGAGATTTACGGTAGATCTTTTCCTCTGAAATTAGCATTGTGGCAGGCCGTAGCACATCGATGAAAAGCATTGGACGATTGGATTGTACCACATCTCAAAAGATCATGAAGACTGTTAGGACTCTCTTTCATTTGTTTCATCTATAAATCCCCTTAATTTATTAGTCCAAGGCAATTTTTGAGTGGTCCTTTTTTTTCATTTTCTCAATTTTTTTTTTTTTTTTTTAAAAGAGCAACTTTTCCATGATTTCTCTTTAATCCTTTGAATTATGATTTTAATCTTGTACAACAGTCAATTGGTAAATCACTATTTTGCAATGTCAATCATCTTACATTTTTTACTACAGCAGGGTACAGGTACGGTATATGAAAATTGAGGTCTTCAAAACAACTTTCTTACAGTGAGTGCAAAAGGTACTACAGACCTATACAGGCACAGAGTGATTTCAAGACAGTATGGTGTTCAAAGCTGATGTTGGTGTTGTGAGAACACCAACACCAGCCAGGGCAGCCACAACACCAAAGTTGAAATCAGGCTGGTGTTGGGATTGACCTCAGGAAATATTACGTATTTCCGGTAGTTTGTGTTGAGGGCCGGTGTTGAATGTCGTCTGCTGAACCGAGTTTACCCGCGGTTGGTGTTGACGATTTACGTGTAATTTTCCCATTCACCAACACCAGCCCCTAGGGATCGGGAAATTCATGTTTTAAGTTCGGTGTTGCAGTATAAACGCAGGTTACTATGCGGATATCTGGCACGAGCCTCACGATCATGCCAAGGTAAAATCCATCATACAGTAAAAACAGCTGTAAATCATGAGAGCTATATATGTTTTTTCAAGAGAAATGATATTTTATTAATTGTTTTTTTAATATAACTTGACATTTTATATTCGATATGATGTAATTTATTGGAATTTCTGAATGGATTATGCTTTTATCGCAAGACTTTTCGTCTGAAGAGTAGAACGTCACTCAGTGTTGAGCTATCGATGATAACGTGATCGGTTTAATCCTTATAAACTAAACGTCGGTGTTGGAGCTCAGTTCAGCAGCCTTTCCACGCTCTCAACACCAACACCATACTTGAACTCTCTCTACTACAATTATGAAGAAAAAAACAATTTAAAGTAGGAAGGCCAATGCCCGGGCGTAAGGCTTCTACGCCTACGATTTGTGCGCTCGTCGTCCAAGTCAGAAAATTACCAGAAGAAAAAAAGAGAGAAAAAAAAAGAAAACAAATATCTATGGAATAAAACATATAACAAATACACAATTGTACACTCCACAACATACCTATAATCACGGATCTGTAAAGGTCTTTCACCATTTGTTGACGATCTTGCAGATTTTGACCTATTTAGATCCAATAATTCTGTTAGCAGACGAACTTAGCGCGCACATATGAGAAACTAGAAGGGTCCTAGAGGGCGATGAGGTTAGCTCACTAAAATCCTTCTCAATGACTGAAGGTAGAGCTTAAAAATATGGAATCAATTTAACATCAAAGAACTTTTGATAGAGATTAACATATCAGATGTGCACAAATGTCACTTTTAACAACTAGAAAATATAACGAAAAAGGATTATATCTTTTTAATTGCAGATTTTTACAAACTGCACATACGAAGGTAGATAGAGTACGATGTTTTTGTCAATCTTGCGTTGGTTTGAGCCCCATAGCTAGAGCCATCTCAAATTGGGGAGGAAAACTGTGAACAAAGACATGATTGTTCGAGCCCCAAATAGAGATCTTACGACATCATAATATGAATAATGTATGAGCTCCGGTCGGAACGCCCACCGAACAAATTTTGCTAGTCTCACACACAGTACCTTATTCTCACAGCACGAGACTCGAGTGTCGAGCTCGTACAGTAAGTCATATATGAAAAATGTTTAAAAAAGATATTTCAGTAAAAAAAATGTCTACGTGAGCATTCTATACTCCAATTGAGAAGTTAGGACGGAAAGATATGATTGGATGATGTGATTATGATACATGGTTAGTTGTCGCGTACAGCTTAGAGAGAGAGAGAGAGAGAAAGAGAAAGAGAGACCCAGCTGTACACATGGTACGTGCGATATTATACAAATAACGCACGGCCCAGAGTGCAATAGCGGTGAATGCAGTACGCGCGAGGTTTCTTTAGATTGGTGCCGCTCTGTGCAACGAGCCGCTTGCGGCGAGTTGACAGTGCGAACCATCTGAAGAAACCGAGCGAACACTGCATTTACGTTTCGCCCAACAGGGTCAAGTGCGTTATTTGTTTTATAAAATAGCGACACAAACAGCAACAAACAAAAGTTTAGATCTTAAGTATACGAGAGTTCGATCTAGATCTAACTTGTTAGAGTTATGTTGGTTCTAGAGATCTACTAATAAAATGAGGGTCTAAGACCTTGCAGGCTTACCAAAAAGTCTACGGGATTCATTGTTTGATTAAAAATAAAATGCATAGGGTGTCTAGAAACGAGTCTACATCAGACAGCTGAAATTCCTGGCTTCATTATAAAATCCAAAAGTCAAAACGGGTCTAAATCCAAGGCAAAAGTAAAATAAAAATTTGCTTTCTAATAATACCCCGCTCTAGCTAGCTAGAGCTAAGCTACGCGTACGCTGCGCTGGGGATCATGGTGGAGCGTACAATATTAGCTACGCGTAGCCTATAGCCTACAATGCACTCGAGGGAGCGTACTAGTACTACGCGTACGCGCGCGCACTGGATCTCCATGGTCACGTGCGCGCCGTGCAATATAACTTTTTGTTGCGCTTTTTCTGCACTCATTTCTGCAAAATCGTGCTTGCATCAAAAATTTGTCAATGTCATGTGACGCGTATTGACCAATCACGATGCTTAAAATACTAGAGCCATTTTATAAACATGTATTGTAGTGATATCATGTGTAGCGCTCCGAGTGTGAGCTGCACAGCTGCATGGATAATTATGGAGGTCGTTCTAATTCTTGTTGATTGTACAGTAGATCTCCGACTGAAATCATAAGGAATACTCATGAGGAAATCAAGTTATTGGAATACCATTCTAAGGTAAATATAAATGAATTAGATCTAGTTCTTTCCTTCTTTTTTTACTCGTAGATGTAGTAGTCGTACGTACATTGCATTGATGGTTCAAATTCTTCGATTTCAACTTCAGCCTGTATTGCGGCTTGCCTGGTTTGGTGTGTGCATGGAGTTAACTCCATGGTGTGTGCGACCGATTCAAGGCTAGCCGAAAGATGAATGTACTTTCGCGCGAAGTTTTGAACTTGCTGTTCGGTCAATGACACGCCTATTCCCTCGGGCCTGTCTAATTCTAGACGTAATTTTTGGGACCATGAAATTGATCGTTTCAAGGCTCTTGCGTACGGCCAAGCGTATATAGAAGGAAGGGAGTGCTTAAAAGCTGGATATCTCCTATTTTATGGAACTTCTGGAGTCGGCAGATGGGCGAGTTTTCTTAGTGAAAGTAAATGCTTTCTTTTAATCTTTGTTTTATTTAAAACAAATTCGTAATTAAAAAGTTAGATTTGGGCATTGGCCTCCCTATTTAAAGCAGTCAAAAAGGAAAAGTTAAATGAAGCAAGATTATATTGGCATGATGGGTGGTGTCGCGGTAACAAAAAACAACTGTACGTGTCAACAGCTGTGTGTGGGGAATGTTGACAAACTAACAAAGTCACTCAAACTCAAAAGTGACAAAACAAAGTAAATTAATTAGATCTAACAGTTAGATCTACTGAGCTGAATGAAAGTGCCAATGCCAAATTCACTCAATTTCCCAATGTCATGACTGAATGAGAATGACAAATGTATTGCTGAATGGTGATTGGTTAAAGATTGATGAACATCTAACTCTTCCTCATCATGGTCATTTTCAAAAAAATATTTGGTTTACGAATAAATAACTCGGCTTTAATCCCTCAAAACAAATATTTTTTTGGAAAACGAGTCCGCCATCGGCATCGCGCGCTGCGGGACCCAAGCCCAGTGTCATAGCCCACAGGGACGGGATGCGCAGGGGCTCCGCTCTCGCTTCCGATCCCGGGCCAGAGCGAGCCGATCCGAGGCTTAGTTAATCATAAATGATTCTTACATTTGTGCGACGACTTTTGATCTAAACTGGGTCGATCTCCAATTTCCATCAGGCCCTCCACTCGCTGCCGCAGCATTCATTGCTCCTGCTCCAGGTGTCGTCATTTCGTGGAATTTACAGGTTTCCGAACAATAAAAATTTAAATACTTTGTCCGAAAAAAGCCCCGTTTTGCTAAACGCTGAAGACATGTCCGCAAAAACACAAGATAGAAAACGGTAAGAAAACCTGCATTGCCAATTTGACTATTTTTCAAATTATCTAAGTCCTTGTAATCTTGAGAATTTTCTTCAATTAAAATGGTAGTTATAAAAAATATAGCCACAACGTAAATTGTAAGTAGATCTAGCTTCGGTAGCTAATTTGCATCCATGCCGTATACACAACAGGCGCGGATCCAGGATTTTCCAATAGGGGGGCCGGAAATTTGAAAATTGCACAGACCGTTTTTCAACTCAAACATACCAATACTAACAAGGTCATATCAGAAGCACCATACCGGTAATTTTTTTTGACATTTTCATCAGGGGGGGGGGGGGGGGGGGGGGGCTAAAGCCTCTTGCCCGAAAAAGTAATTTTCTGGTTTCACAATTCGGCTAGTGAGCGAAGCGAGCTAGCAAAAATTTGAGGATAATATGTATTTGTGAAAGTGTTATTTATCAACAAAATATACGAGAAAAGTTATAACAAATTCATATTCGGGCAGCTCGCTGTTCCCCTCACCCGCCCCCCCCCCCCACCATTACGCGCGAAGCGCAGAAGCTTTAATGTTTCATAAAATTATTAGAGAAAGAAGAGGATTCGTTGTACCATTCTCGACTCCTAATCCTTGTCTGAATTTAGTTTTCCCCCCCCCCCCCTGCTCACCCCCCACCCCTCCCGCGCGAAGCGCGGAAGTTTTGACCTTTCATTAATTGATATTAGAGAAAGAAGACGATTTGTTGTACCATTCTCGACTCTTAATCCTTGTCTGAATTCAGTTTTCCCCCTCCCGCGCGAATTTAGCGCTGAAGCATTGACCTTTCATAGTTTAATGAAATTATTAGAGAAAGAAGACGATTCTTTGTACCGTTCTCGATTCTTAATCATTGTCTGAATTCAGTCCCCCCCCCCCCCCCCCCCCCCCTCTCCCGCGCGAAGCGCGGAAGCTTTGACGTTTCATTAAATTATTAGAGAAAGAAGAAGATTCGTTGTACCGTTCTCGATTCTTAATCATTGTCTGAATTCAGTTTCCATACCCCCTCCCGCGCGAAGCGCGGAAGCTTTGACGTTTCATTAAATCATTAGAGAAAGAGCACCGTTCTCGACTCTTAATCCTTGTCTGAATTGAGTCCCCCCCCCCCCCCTCTCTCGCGCGAAGCGCGGAAGCTTTGTCGTTTCATTAAATTATTAGAGAAAGAAGACGATTCGTTGTTCCGTTCTCGGTTCTTAATCATTGTCTGAATTCAGTTTCCCCCCTCTGCGCGAAGCGCAGAACCTCAACGTTTCATTAAATTATTAGGGAAAGAAGACGATTCGTTGTACCGTTCTCGATTCTTAATTTATTTATTTATTCAGTTTTATTTAAAAACAGGGTAGTCTTTTCAGTGCCAGAGGCCTGCTTTACAAAAGAGCCCTGTACATACAAAGATTTACAAAAAAAATAGAATACATTGTAGAAAACAAAGACATTATATAAACAACATACCATAAGAGAGCTAAAACAGCTTAAAAACTAGATCAAAATTAACATAAGGCCTGAACTATTAAACATTAAGATATTATTGATACAATACAAAATACAAATACAAATACACATGCCATAAATAAATAACAGACATAAAATCAAAAGGGTAAAAGGTAAGAAATAAAACTACTACAGACTACACAACTACAAACAAACAAAACAAACAAAACTAACTGTAATAAGTCATAATATATTACATTAGGTACCAGTGCATGCATTAAAGTGGAGGGAGTGATTTAATTTGTTTTTTGAACATTTGGAGTGAAGTTGCCGTGCGAATATGAGTCGGGAGATTGTTATAGATGCTTGGAGCGATGAAAGAAAAAGATCGTTTTTTAAATTCAGTCTTGGGTTTTGGGATAAATAAGGGATTCAAGGTAGAATGACGAGTAACATAGTAAATTGGACGTTTACAAGCAAAAGGTTCTAAATAATAAGGGGCTAGATTATTGAGTATTTTGTAGACGAAAATGCAGTAGTGGTAGTTGATTCTACTTTCAACACTTTGCCATTGAAGAGTGCTTAAAAGGATGTCTTTTGGGGTTAGATAGTCTGCATTAAGGACTAATCTTGCATATCTGTTCTGCGTCCTCTGTAATTTGAGTAAATCTTTCTTTTTGCACTTGCCCCAAACAACTGAACAGTAATCTATATGTGGAAGAATGAGGGAGTAATAAAGATGTTTCAGTAGGCTTTGGTTCAAATAACTCTTAATCCTTCTAGTGCATGCAATAGCCCGATTAATCTTATTAGTCACATTCAATATGTGTGGTGTCCAACTTAGACTTTGGTCAAGGGTTACGCCTAAATATTTGATCTCGGTAACATTCTCAAGATAGTCTCGTCCATGACAGATTTTCAAAATTTGGTTCTTAGTTTTATGTTTCGTTCCAAAGACCATCACTTTAGTTTTCTTTGCATTTATTTCCATACTATTTATTTCAAACCATTTACGCAGTAAATCATAATATTTTTGTAGTTTCTTCTGACTGCTTTTTAAATTGTTACCTTTACAAAACAGTGCCGTGTCATCAGCGTACAGATCAATTTTGGTTTGTTTACTAAATTTTAAGTTACACATATCATTAAGAAATAAGCAAAAAATTAGGGGGCCCAAAATAGACCCTTGGGGCACACCAGAGTAAATCTGTAGAAAATTGCTTCGGACACCTTGAAATGAGACGCATTGTTGCCTATTCGTTAGGTATGAAGAGAACCAGTCTAATTCAACAGAATTAATACCATAATATGGCATTTTTAATAACAATATTTCGTGAGATATAACATCAAACGCCTTTTTGAGATCAAGGAATATCGCCCCTGTTATCAAACCACAGTCAATATTGTTTAACAAGTAATCAGTTATTTCAATTAGACAAGTTGCAGTTGAATGCTTTGGGCGAAAACCCGATTGGCGCTGAGATAGCAGTTTGTATTCTTGGAGATACTCATAAAGCTGGGCATGGACTGCCTTTTCAAGTATCTTGGACAGACAGGACAATAAAGAAATTGGCCTATAATTGCCAATGTCACTTGTTTCACTACTTTTTGGTACTGGAATAATCTTGGCTCTTTTGAAATCACTTGGGAAGCATCCTGAGCTTAGAGATTTGTTAAAGACTATTGAGAGTGGTTCAGCAATAAAAGGGGCAGCGATTTTCAATAATCTTGGATGTAAGTCATCCAGACCAACAGCTTTGTTAACATCAATTTTCCCAAGTTCTCTTTTTACAAACTCCGAATCTATGCTTTGGAATTTAAACGTTGATCCAACCTTTGATAATGTATTCAAGGAATTAAAACTTTGTTGGTTAAGAGGAGAATGTCGTTTTCCAACACTAACAAACAATTCATTGAATGACGTTGCAATTTCTACTTTATCTGAAGTCATATGAGTCCCTGTGTTAATATTTGGATTAACTGAAACCTTTTTCTTCGGGAGTAATTTTTTCAGGACTTTCCACGAATCTTGCAATTTGTTTGCACATTGTTGAAATTTGTTGCGAAAAAAGTCCCTTTTCAGCTTTTTATTTAAGATATTTACTTTATTTCTGAGATATTTATATTTATTCCAAAGTTCATTGATTTCCTGCCCTGCTTCTGCTGATTTTTTAAGTTTGTCAAACTTTCTTTTATAATAGTCACGATCCCTAGATAGAGCCAGGTATTCAGTTGTAATCCAAGGAGACCCATTTAGTTTCTTTCTTACTGTAACATGGGGAGCATGTTTATCAGCTAATACCTTGAATGCTTCACTGAATTTCTCCCAGCAATACTCTACGTCCTCTTCGGACGATAATAGATCATTCCATTGTATTTTACATAGGTCTTCGACAAAATCTTCGACGACAAAATGCCTAAACGATCTAAATGAAAAGATTTCGGGCTTAGCTTTTGGGGTATTATGTCCAAGGATCAAATAGACTAGGGAGTGGTCACTTAGTCCACTTGAAATTGTTCCAGATTGCTTTATATTGGATAACATTGAACTAGAAACACAAATAACGTCAATTAAAGTACTGCTGAAAGGAGTTATTCTTGTTGGTTCTCGGATAAGCTGAGTTAACTGAAAGGTGGAACAAAGTTCATGCATCTTATTTGAAAGGGTATTTTTAGTCAGCATATTGGAGTTAAAGTCACCGAGGACTATAACATTATTTGTAAAAGAAAATACTTGGTCTAGGTTTGATTCTAGGCTTTTAAAAAAAGGATATACATGTAGGTTTGCGATATACGACACCTACAAAAAATGGTAATCGATTTCTAGCCCTCAATTCAAACCACATTATTTCCAAATCGTCTTTTTCAAGATCACGTCTTGTAACATATCCTATATTATTTCTTATGTAACACCCAACTCCTCCACCTCGACTACCTCTATCTCTTCTTTCGAAGATGTAACCTGCATGAATGTCTAACATGTTCGAAGTAAAGGAATCGTCAATCCAGGTCTCAGACATTGTGAATAAATCAACTGAATTGTTACTTATAAAAATTTCAATTTCTTCTTTTTTATTTCGTAAACTTCTAACGTTAAGATGGGATATTGACAATCCTTTATCATAAATACTATAATTTTGATCTACATTCTTAATTAGATTCGTGTCACGTTCTAAGTTTGACTCATTACCGGCGCAGGGTTCACGATCTACGTCTAACTCTTCATTAAAAAATGGCAATTCTTGTAGGATACAAGTTGGACAATTCCAATTTTCAAAATGTTCTTTTCTATCATTGTATTGAGATAGAGATACACGGGCACACGTAATATGGGCCCAATTTTTACAGTTTGTACAGAGAAGAGCTCTCTGATTGCATTTTACTGGTTTCTTGCAACATACACACGCATACTTAATTGGCATGTAAATAATTCACATGGAATAGTAAACGAAACAAAAACTACTTGAGTGGCGTATGTGCATCTATGTACACGAAGTGAAATCCTAAACTCGCACTTGTTAATTTTAGTTGGTGGTACGATGTTTTACGATTTTACCCAGATGGCCAAATGAATGGGCTATATAACTGAATTTTATTTATTCATACCTCTGAATTTTACTGCATGATGTGAATTGTAATATATAACGTTTTATCCCTCAACTCATAGGACTTCAAAGACTGTATTGTACAAGGGCGTATACGTTGAAGACAAGCCTTTATTTATATAGTGTGGGCGGTGAGTTTATTGGATTTTATTGTATTAAAAAGATATTGTTTGCATTATGTATTGTATGAATCTGTTGTTGCTTTTTTACACTTCAACTGTAATTTAGGTTTTGCTTAAGTGATGTAAGGCATATATATGTGAAATGAAAATTTAACTGTCCTTCATCAGTTATATCACACATGATGTATTATTTAATTTAACCTATTCATTGAAATCATGACTATAATAGTGATGATTATTTTAATAAATCTTCGATGTATTAAAGCGTATCCGGACACCTACCCCCTGGACATCCACCCCCGGATAACCACCCCAAGTCAACTACCCCCTAGGACAACTACCACCTTGGGCAACCACCCTCTAGGACGACTACCCCCGGGACAACTATACCCCCGACAACCAGGGGCGTCGCCAAAGGGGGGGGGGGGTGTGGGGGGTGCGACACCCCCCCCACCTTTCAGGATATTGTCGGTAAAATTGCGCTGCCGTCGGGAAAAAGAGAAAAGGGGGAGGGAAAAAAGAGAGGGAAAAAAAGAGAGGGAAAAAAGAGAGGGAAAGGGAAAGAAGAGAAAAAAAAGAAAAGGAAAAGAAAAGAAAGAAAGGAAAAGAAAGGAAAAGAAAGGAAAGAAAAGAGAAGAAAGAAAAAGAAAAAGAGGGAGGAGAGGAAAGAAAGGAAAAGAAAGAAAAGAAAGAAAAGGAAAAAAGAAGAAAAAAGAGTGACAGGGAAACAAAAGAAACGGGGGATGAAAGAGAGGAGAGAGAGGGGAGGTAAGAGTCTGAGAGAGGAGGAGTGGGAGTAAAAGAGAGAAGGGGGTTGTTGGGTGGAGTCGTCTCGTCGAGGGAGCAAGAAAGACACGGGTAAATATGTTGCTGTGTCGGGTCAGCTGTGTCGGTATTCTTGCTCGATCCTCGTGTACTATATCATGGACCCGTAGTAGGGTCCATGACAATATCAATGCAGAAGTTTGAAGTCGGTGAGATGTATATTGTCGGTCGGCCGACAAGTTTTTTTCCCTACGAACTGTGACTTCTTATCCGCTGTGACGACTTCGAGAGTGACTACAACTACAATACTTGTATTTTTTCGAAGTTTCACTTTCCTATAAAATCAGCTAAAGAAATCAAAGGTTTAAAATTTTCGGGGAAACTTAATTCAAACAAGGTTTAAGAGTCAACAACGGTACGACGAATCGTCTTCCTTTCTTTATACCTTATTGTGATGAAACGCCAAAAATTTCGCGCTTCGCGCGGAAGGGGCAACTTCATTTAGACGAGTCGAGAACGGGACGACGAATCGTCTTCTTTCTCTAATAATTTAAGGAAACGTCAAAGCTTCCGCGCTTTGCACGAGAGGGGATAACTGAATTCAGATAAATAGGGCTTAATAAGATTCGAAAACGGTACGAGGAATCATCTTCCTTTATCTAAATAGTGATGAAACGCCAAAAAATCCGCGCTTCGCGCTGAAGGGGGAAAACTTCATTTAGACGAGTCGAGAACGGTACGACGAATCGTCTTCTTTCTCTAATAATTTAAGGAAACGTCAAAGCTTCCGCGCTTGGCGCGAGAGGGGGGAACTGAATTCAGACAAAATTAATAGGACTTATTTAGAGTTGAAAACGGTACAACGAATCGTGTTCTTTCTCTAATAATTTGAGGAAACGTCAAAGCTTTCGCGCTTCGCGCGAGAGGGGTAAACTGAATTCAGATGAATAGGGCTTAATAAGAGTCGAAAACGGTCGATGAATCGTCTTCCTTTCTCTAATAATATGAGGAAACGTCAAAGCTTTCGCGCTTTGCGCGAGAGGGGGGAACTGAATTCAGATGAATAGGGCTTCATAAGAGTCGAAAACGGTACGATGAATCGTCTTCCTTTCTTTATATTGTGGTGAAACGCCAAAAATTCCGCGCTTGAAAACTTCATTTAGACGAGTCGAGAACGGTACAACGAATCGTCTTCTTTCTCTAATAATATGAGGAAACGTCAAAGCTTTCGCGCTTCGCGCGAGAGAGGGAAACTGAATTCAGATGAATAGGGCTTAAGAGTCGAAAACGGTAAGATGAATCGTCTTCCTTTCTCTATATTGTGATGAAACGCCCAAAATTCCGCGCTTCGCGCTGAAGGGGAAAACTTCATTTAGACGACTCGAGAACGGTACAACGAATCGTCTTCCTCCTCTAATAATTTAAGGAAACGTCAAAGCTTCCGCGCTTCGCGCGAGAGGGGGAAAACTGAATTCAGACAAAATTAATAGGGCTTATTTGGAGTCGAAAACGGTACAACGAATCGTGTTCTCTCTCTAATAATACGAGGAAACGTCAAAGCTTTCGCGCTTCGCGCGAGAGGGGGAAACTGAATTCAGATGAATAGGGCTTATTAAGAGTCGAAAACGGTACGACGAATCGACTTCTTTCTCTAATAATTTAATGAAACGTCAAAACTTCCGCGCTTCGCGCGGGAGGGGGAAGTTTCATTCAGGTAAGGATTAAGAGTCGAGAACAGTACACCGAATCGTCTGCGTTTTCTCATAATTTTATGAAACGTCAAAGCTTCCGCGCTTCGCGCGGGAGGGGGAGAAACTGAATTCAGACAAGGATTAAGAGTCGAGAACAGTACACCGAATCGTCTGCTTTTTCTCATAATTTAATGAAACGTCAAGAAAAGGATAAACAGTCGAGAACGGTACAGCAAATCGTCTTCTTTTTTATAATAATTTAATGAAACGTCAAAGCTTTCGCGCTTCGCGCGGGAGGGGGGGGAAAAACTTCATTCAGCCAAGGATTACCAGTCGAAAACGGTACAATTAATCGTCTTCTTTTCCTAATAATTTAGGGAAACGTCTAAGCTTCCGCGCTTCGCGCAGGAGGCCCATCACCCACACCCCCCTAATGAGCGCGCTTTTAAGTGATTCTCTTGCTCACTACCGCCCCTCCCTGAAATAAGATCCTAGCTCCGCGCCTGCATTAAAATATATAGCTATGATGCTGACTAAATTGAAGAATAATTCGTATATTTATGTCGTCGAGGAAAATGACAATTTTGCGCATATGCAAGTAGCCTACTATAGATAGTCCATAGGAAAAACAATTTAGCCTTCGGCCCTAGGTTTATAGGGTTGAATTTGTAGATATTGGACATTTAATTTTGTCGGTAATTGGTGGCTAGTTTTGTCGGTAATCGTTGGCCTCTACGGGGTCTATTCGCTATTCATAAGGTCCGCTATTCATAAGGACCGTTATTCATAACGTGTAAATTCCCGTACTTCCTGGTCCGCTATTCATAATGGCAAAAGAGGGTCACTATTCATAACGAAATAAGGTTCGTTAATCATAAGGACCGCTATTCATAACGTGAGATGAGGGTCGCTATTCATAATTCATATTAAGGGTCATTAATCATAAGGACCGCTATTCATAATATGAAATCAGGATCGCTATTCATAATACGACGAGAGGGTCGCTATTCATAATACGAAATAAGGTTCATTACTTATAAGGGTCGCTATTCATAATCAGAGAAGAGGGTCGCTATTCATAATACGAAATGAGGGTCGCTATTCATAATAGGAGAAGAGGGTCGCTATTCATAATAGGAGAAAAGGGTCGCTATTCATAATAGGAAATGAGGGTCGCTATTCATAATAGGAGGAGAGGGTCGCTATTCATAATAGGAGAAGAGGGTCGCTATTCATAATACGAAATGAGGTTCGCTATTCATAATAGGAGAAGAGGGTCGCTATTCATAATACGAAATGAGGGTCGCTATTCATAATAGGAGAAGAGGGTCGCTATTCATAATACGAAATGAGGTTCGCTATTCATAATAGGAGAAGAGGGTCGCTATTCATAATACGAAATGAGGGTCGCTATTCATAATAGGAGAAGGGGGTCGCTATTCATAATAGGAGAAGAGGGTCGCTATTCATAATAGGAGAAGAGGGTCGCTATTCATAATATGAAATGAGGGTCGCTATTCATCATAGGACTAGAGGTTCGCTGTTCATAATAAGGAATGAGAGTCGCTATTCATAATACGAAATGAGGGTCGCTATTCATAATACGGTATAAGGGTTGCTATTCATAAAAAAATGTAAATTAAATAAGCAATAAACATCAGTAGGCGAAATAATGGATAGGGGATACCCCACGGCTGTAGCGTAGGCGGGAGGGGGCCACATGGCCCCGAATATTTGTAGAAAACATTTATTGAAAACATATTGAAAACAATTCTGAACAAAAGAAAAGAAAAAGGCGTGCCCCCCCCCCCCCCCCATCAGTCCGACCATTCAGCCTACCCTCCCTGCAGTATTTCCGTGGTACAAGTACATATTACTGACAATTCTCGTCCAATTAGTTCATAGATGGCGTAGGCTGTTTGTGTTTCACAGGGGGGGGGGGTGTGCGGTTGGGGTGTAGCAGTGTTGCCATCAAGGGGTTGATCTATCATGTCCCTTACTTTCAGCAAAGGATGGAAGCGACAAAAAGGGGGTTGTAGGCAGGGGAGTCGCTAGACCTTTTTCAGTTTGAGGGGGGGGGGGGTGAAGAGGCCACCGAATACCGACAAAAATAGCTACCAATTATATATTAACATATATACAGTGCGTCCCAGAAAAAACGAAACCGAGAAGTATCGATGTTCTATCATAACTTAATCACAACTATAATTAATGAATGATACATATTTGGAAAGCTTAGAGTCTCCTCTTTCATGTGATGCTACTCAGATAATGCATATTTCACGCATGAGTGATTAAAAGCAATTTGAAGGAAGGGAACCAAAAAGACATTTGGCGGGCGGTATCTGAATTTCGAAGTAAAATTCACATTTCTAGAAAGTTGAGTTTGTGCCCTTTCATATGACACCTCAATCAGGAAAATTGAGCAAGGAATGACAAAGTTCTGTTTGTTTAAAGTAGTGCTTGCATTTCCATAATTTTATTAAACGAATTCGATTTCACTGGCTACCTGCAGTAGCAACAAGCAAAATTGACAAAAGACTTAACTCCGTTTCGTTTACAATCAGCCGTAGACGAGAGTCTTCATGCATGGCTGATTGAAATTCAGATACCGCCGGCCAAACTACTTTTTGGTTTCCTTCCTTCAAATTGCTTTTAATCACTCATGCGTGAAAAAAAAAAAGAGAGAAGAAAGGAAAAAAAGGGAAAGGGAAAGAGGAGAGAAAGGGAAAGAAAGAAGAGGAAGAAGAAAAGAATAGGGGGAAGAAGGAAATCGAGGGGGGGGGGCGAAAGGGCCTTGCCTCCCAGGCTGTTGCCCCCCCCCCCCCAATCAAAAAAATAAGAGAGAAGGAAGGAAAGTGAAAGAAAAAAGGAAAAAAGGAGATACTGGCGTACTGATAGGGGGGGGGGGGTCCCCCAAATCGGAAGAGGACGTAGGAAGAAAAAGGAGCAGACAAAGAACATCTTTGAAATTCAGACAAGGATTAAGAGTATAGAGAACGGTACAACGCATCGTCTTCTTTCTCTAATAATTTAATGACATTCAGTCAAGGCTTCGCGCAGGAGGGGAGGGAGGGGGGAACCTGATTTCAGACGAGGATTCAGAGGCGAGAACGGTAATACGAATCTTTAATGATTTAATGTAACGTAAAAGCTTCCGCGCTTCGCGCGGGATGGAGAGGGAACTAAATTTTGATGAGGATTATTTTCGAGAACGGTACAACGAATCGTCTTCTTTCGCGCGAGAGGGGGGAACCTGAATCCAGACGAGGATTAAGAGTCGAGAACTGTACAGCCAATCGTCTTCTTTCTCTCATAATCTTATGAAACCTAAAAGCTTCCGCGCTTTGCGCGGGAGGGGGGGGGGGGACCTGAATTCAGACGGACGAGGATTAAGAGTCGAGAACTGTACAACGAATCGTCTTCTTTCTTTAATAGTTTAATGAAACGTCAAAGCTTCCGCGCTTCGCGCAGGTGGGGGAGGGGGAGACTGAATTTAGACAAGGATTAAGAGTCGAGAACGGATCAACGAATCGTCTTCTTTCTCTAATGAATCGTAAAAGCCTCCACGCTTCGCGCGGAAGGGGGAAAACCGAATTCAGACGAAGATTAAGAGTCGAGAACTGTACAACGAATCGTCTTGTCTCTAATGATTTAATTAAACGTAAAAGCTTACGCGCTTCGCGCGGGAGGAGGGGGGGTGGAGAATCTAAATTCAGACGAGGATTATTTTCGAAAATGGTACAACGAATCGTTTCTTTCTCTAATGATTTAAGGAAATGCTTCTGCGCTTCGCGCGGGATGGGAGGGAACCTAAATTCAGACGAGGATTAAGAGTGGAGAACTCGACAACGAATCGTCTTCTTTCTCTAATAATTTAATAAAATGTAAAATTTTCCGCGCTTCGCGCTGGAGGGGGAAAACTAAATTCAGACGAGAATTATTTTCGAGAACGGTACAACGAATCGTCTTCTTTCTCTAATAATTTAATAAAATGTAAAATTTTCTGCGCTTCGCGCTGGAGGGGGAAAACTATATTCAGACGAGAATTATTTTCGAGAACGGTACAACGAATCGTCTTGTTTCTCTAATGATTTAATTAAACGTAAAAGCTTCCACTCTTCGCGCGGGAGGAGGGGGGGGTGGAGTATCTAAATTCAGACGAGGATTATTTTCGAAAACGGTACAACGAATCGTCTTCTTTCTCTAATTATTTAAGGAAATGCTTCGCGCGGTAGGGGAGGGAACCTAAATTCAGATGAGGATTAAGAGTCGAGAACTCGACAAACGAATCGTCTTCTTTCTCTAATAATTTAATAAATCGTACAATTTTCCGCGCTTTGCGTGGGAGGGGGAAAACTAAATTCAGACGAGACTTATTTTCGAGAACGGTACAATGAATCGTCTTGTTTCTCTAATGATTTAATTAAACGTAAAAGCTTCTGCGCTTCTCGCGGGAGGAGGGGGGTGGAGAATCTAAATTCAGACGAGGATTATTTTCGAAAACGGTACAATGAATCGTCTTCTTTCTCTAATGATTTAAGGAAATTTATAACCTTCCGCGCTTCGCGCGGGAGGGGAGGGAACCTAAATTCAGACGAGGATTAAGAGTGGAGAACTCGACAACGAATCGTCTTCTTTCTCTAATAATTTAATAAATCGTAAAATTTTCGACGCTTCGCGCGGGAGGGGGAAAACTAAATTCAGACGAGAATTATTTTCGACAACGGTACAACGAATCGTTTTCTTTCTCTAATAATTTAATGAAACGTCAAAGCTTCCGCGTTTCGCGGAGGAGGGAGGGGGAAAATCGCCCCTTCCTGCACCGACCCCCCCCCCCCCGCATTACGTCACTGTTGGTCACCATTACGTACCAATATTTGTCTCGCATAATTTCAAATTTGGCCCCCCCCCCCCTAAGAATTCCTGGATCCGCGCCTGATTTTGATCCCTCCCCTGTTGTTTTCTAGAACTTCCATGATGACCTAGTTCATTGTATAATGCTTTACTTGCAGATGGTTTACCTAGTAAGATGCATGTGCTTGCTTGCATTGAGGTCATTTCAGGTCTTACATATTGATGATCTGTTTGAAATTAACTAGGAGGTATGCGCGTATTGGCGAATGTGGCTTTGCTGCTCTACTTTTTTTTTAAACTTCCCACGACATGTAATGAGTGTTTAGTGTACATTATATGGGACGTACAGTGATAGATGGAAAGTTATTTCAGTATATTCGAAATGACTTTTAGGTAACTCCTTTTTCCTCCCACATCATCAACATTCATTCATTTCATTTCATCTACATCATCAACATTCATTCATTTCATTTCATCTACATTTAGGTAACTCCGTTTTCCTCCCACATCATCAACATTCATTCATTTCATTTCATCTACATTTCAGTTCATGAAATGCATTCAGAAAATGAAGAAAAAAAGAAACGAAAATAACCCGTTAAAGCGCGGAAGCTTTAACGTTTCATTAAAATATTAGACAAAGAAGACGATTCGGACGATTCGGGCGACTCTTAATCATTGTCTGAATTCTCAAAAATGTTTCTTTATCCGATAAAAAGTCACACTTCGTAGGGGAAAAAATTACCGACATAATACATCTCACCGACTTCAAACTTCTACATAAATATAGTATACGAAGATCGAGCAAGAATACCGATTTTTTGTTGTTCTCCTCATCAGTAAGGAAGTAAGATTTTCAAGATTTAAAGTCAAATAAGATACGATTTTGCGACCGTAAAGCATTATGCGAACGGTGGCGTCCCCTTTATTATGTCTTTTTTTTTTTTAAAGTAGGCCTATATTTTCATTTAAGCATTGATAATTATATAAAAATACATCCCCCTTATCTAGCTAATATATTTCCCCCGCTCCAGTGGTGACAAAAAAGGGAAACATAACACACACATAATCCTATCGTAATTTGTCCCCTTTGTGCGAACCCCCCCCCCCCTCCTCCCCTCAACTGATAGTCAAACTTAAGATTTACTTTGGTGACAAGACCATATATATTATAAGGAAACCACCTCAACCCCCCCCCCCCCCGAAAATAAATATTAAGGTCCGCTACCTGAATGTCCGAGTCGTCATCATAAAGGCGAAGGCGGCGGGTGTGGGGGGGGGGGGGGGGGAGAGGGGGGGGGGAAGGTGAGCTTGAGGAAGTTTCATGATTCAAATGTTATTTATTTAAATTCTCAATTATGTTTATAACATTGGATAACAAATGTCAAACCTACTTAAAAACAAGACAAATATTCAGGGCCATGTGTCGCCTTGGGGGTGTCCTCCGTCCAATATTTCCATTTGTTATGAGCATTTTGGATATTGCTTAGGCCTATTTCATTTTATGAATAACAACCCTCATCCCGTATTATGAATAGCGACCCTAACTCTATGTTATGAATAGCGACCCTCATTCGTATTATGAACAGCGACCCTCTACTCCTATTATGAATAGCTCTTCTCCTATTATGAATAGCGACCCTCTTCTCCTATTATGAATAGCGACCCTCATTTCGTATTATGAATAGCGACCCTCTTCTCCTATTATGAATAGCGAACCTCTTCTCCTATTATGAATAGCGAACCTCGTTTCGTCTTATGAATAACGACCCTATTCTCCTATTATGAATAGCGAACCTCATTTCGTATTATGAATAGCAACCCTCTTCTCCTATTATAAATAGCGACCATTTTCTCCTATTATGAATAGCGACCCTCTTCTCCTATTATGAATAGCGAACCTCATTTCGTATTATGAATAGCGACCCTCTTCTCCTATTATGAATAGCGACCCTCTTCTCCTATTATGAATTGCGACCCTCTTCTCCTATTATGAATAGCGAACCTCATTTCGTATTATGAATAGCGACCCTCTTCTCCTATTATGAATAGCGAACCTCATTTCGTATTATGAATTGCGACCCTCTTCTCCTATTATGAATAGCGAACCTCATTTCGTATTATGAATAGCGACCCTCTTCTCCTATTATGAATAGCGACCCTTATGAATAATGACCCCGATTTTGCATTATGAATAGCGACCCTCTTCTCGTATTATGAATACCGACCCTCTTCTCTGATTATGAATAGCGGTCCTTATGAATAATGAACCTTATGAATAATGACCCTTTTCTCCAATTATGAAAAGCAGTCCTTATGAATAGCGGTCCTTATGAATAACGGACCTTATGAATAGCGGACCTTATGAATAGCGGACCTTATGAATAGCGACATTGACCCGCCTCTACACCCCCCGGCCCCCACTGAAAAAGGTCTAGCGACGCCCCTGCCGACAACTACCTCCCAGAACACTACGCCCTATAGGACAACATACCCCCTCGGACAACTATCCCCCTGACTACTACCCCAAGGATAGTTGTCCGGGGGTAGTTGTCCTAGGGGATAGTTGTCCGGGGGTAGTTGTCCTAGGGGGTAGTTGTCTGGGGTAGTTGTCCTGGGTTGGTTGTCCTAGGGGGTGGATGTCAAGGGGGTAGGTGTCCTCGAAACGTTTCAATATCTTTCATTTAAATGAATTTATAATAATTATACTAATCATGATACTCGAACATTCATGAAAAAGTAAAGTTTATATTCATGCAATGAAACAAGTAGGCCAACTCTACTTTATCTTGCATGCGTTTACTTTAGTATTTCCAAAAATGCCGATCGAAGGAAATTGTCTTGTCTATCCTACTTTTACTTATTACGTAATAAGATTGCAACTGGTAGATTCGCCTATTGATTTCATGCATGGACTTGTCTAGTAAGTCCATGCTTAAACGTATAAAAGGGCAATTATGTCCTCGTTAGTAAAACAACACTTCAACATTTCTGCTAATCCCATTAAATCATCAAATATAATCTTCAGTACGACCCCTTATTAACGATCAGCTAACTTTTAACACAAATAATATCCCCCAAAGAAACATAATTGCACCAACATGATTCAAATATGTAATTTATGCTAATTTTCCTTCATTTGGTAATTGCTAAATAAACGATGCGCCATATTGCTATAGCGCATGCGCGTATGCGCGCACAACAGAAAATGCTTAACCTTCGTCCAATACTAAAACCCTGATTTGTTACAATATATACGACAGTAACTTGCGATAAGCCAATATTCAAGACCGAAATCATTGGAAAAGTGTCTGATTTCTTTAATTTTGGAGCATTATGTGAATCCTACAGTAAAGTTATTAGTTCAATTAATGATATAAGTTTCATTAAGTCGAGTATTACTTTATAAATAAGAGTTACAAAGGAACAAAAAATAGCTTTTTCTTCGCCATGCTCCGCAGTCAACCATGTTTCCTTTCTCACTCGCCTTTATAGTTCATGATTTTGGACAGAAGAAGAAAACAATCATTGCTATATTTTGTGTATAATAAATGGGTTGATGATTGAGATTTAGTTGCATGATATTCCAAGTTCATGAATAAATATTTGTCTTGTTGGTATCAATATCATTGTTTCGTTTATGTAAGTTCACCACGATTTAAATGTTTTATTCAAACAATAAGAGGCTGTTTAACGAGGAAGAAAACAAAATGAAGACTCAACTTTTTTTAATACATATTTATTTCTCCATTGCTACCTACCTTAAATATCTTGTTCACATCTTGTTCATATATTGTGATTATTATTTGATTTTAATCAATAAAAACTTGAGAAAGAAAAAACACCGCTTCGAATTATTTGTGAGGTATCAGTTTAATATCATGTATATTGCACGCACATGGCATCATTTCTCGAGCAATTTTACCTGTAGAGAATGCTCCAACACAAAATTAAGTTGGCCAAATCTCCGTTGGTTGACGAGCGCTTCATCAATGAAACTAAATAACACAAGACTTCACTTTCCTACATAACGTATATAACCTCAATCCTGATCCTAAATCTGACACTATGGCATGGTTATCCATGTGAACCCTATTGGTAAAATATTCAAAAGCTATACTTTGCCGTATTTTTATTTCTCGCAATACGAAACATCTTTATAAAAATTGGAGAGTTCAATCATTTTAATGCCACTAGATAATGTTACCTATGTTCAGTGGCGGATCCAGGGGTGGGCTGAAACAGCCGCGGCCCCTCTATTGGCGGCGCAAAAAAAATTGAGAAGGCAAAAAGAGCCGGAAGAAAAGAAGAAGAAAAAAAAAAGGAAAAAAAAGAGAAGATAAAAGAAAAGAGAAGAAAAAAGAAAAGAAAAGAGAGAGAGTTCAACAAAAAGAGGAAAGAAAAAGAAGAGAGGAGCCGGGGAGAAAGAAAGACAACGAAATGGCACTACAAATTAGTTTTTATTAGTTTATATTATGGAATTATGCTTATTTTCAAAAAATCTTAGCATGCTTGTTTATGTTAAAGATAAAGTTGAGTTCTGGTCATGTGATTGCGTTGTGAAAAAAACGATGTGGAATCTATCAGAAAAGGTTGATCATCTAATATAGTATTTGTGTGTATTGCAAGGTTCTGGAATCATCAAAATGATAAGAAATTTGGCCAAATCTTGGAAAAGTTACAAGCACTGTACACAGAATGATGTATATGGGACTACATGAGCACATGGCGAAAAAACCTACCCCCGATTTTTACGATGTTTCATGTCGTATTTAGAATATGAAGACATTTGAAGAGCCATGCTTTTCAGGGAACATGTTTAATCTGATGTTCTTCCACCCTTGCATAATAATAATAACGCTCACAAATTATTTTTTACCTCTTCCCAGAACTCAACCTTCTCTTTAAGCCGTAGTGCATGAAAAAGGTTAGTGTAGAAACACTTCTGAAAAGGCCGCGCCCGGCCCCTCCAAAGAACGGCAGAATGGTCATCTATAAATTCTGGGGTCATTCTCGATGGCTTGGGAGCCGTTATTGAAGTGGGGGCCGGCCCTACTCAAATGGTAGTGACGGTAACGATGGATAAGGGAATAAGGAGTAAGGGATGCACATGCAGGCGCGTACGCATACAACATGGCAGAGCTTGAGGGGCCTGACAGAGCCTTTTCAAGAGAGAAATTGTCTTTAGGAGAGAAAAAGAGGTTATTTCTAAAATGAAATGAAAGGGCTCTTGTCAAATAGCCCTTTCATTTCATTTTTGTCTCTCGAAATAAACTCTCTTTCTCTCTTTATGAGATGGAATCTTTAATCTGAAGCCTTTTTGTGCTCTTTGAAAATAGCACACTGAATGGGGGCAGTGCAATATAAATTTCAAGGGATGGATTAGAGTTTTTATCGCTCTTGAAAGTCAAATAGCCCTTTCATTTCATTTTAGAACAATTTCATTAACTTCTGCTTTCGTATTGTTGTACTTTCGTCTGCAGACTTCTTAAGCACAAGTCATGTCGAGTAAACTCAGTCGGAAATGTAATCTGTAGGCGTAAGTGTAAAGTTATTAATGCTAAATATATTACTCATTGCGGATATAGTATCGAAAATAATATCGCTAGTGATATTCGTTTGTCTCGCAATGTGGTCAATAAGGAATCTAAAAGATCACGACGTTTCGTATGCTACTGCAATACTTCGTCAGGTGATAAAAACTGTTGTTGTTGTTGTTGTTGCGATTAATGGCGTTTCCATCGTCATTCGATGATTTCCGCCAGGCAATGTGAGAGGGCGTAGTTACTGGTCCTCTCTTAATACTTTTACTGTTGGATCGACGATAGCCTAGTGGCGTTGTGTTGTGCAATTAACAATGTCAGTAAAATTGTTAGTAGTTATTTTCTGTATTGTTATTCGGCTTGTTATTTTAAAGAATTCATTAGGAAAGAAAGGATGAAGTGGTTGAATATTAGTTGCGATGAGTTCATTACATTAGGACGTTAGTTTAAAACCTCTCTCCGTAAAATGAAGCTTACTGTTGTAAGCAAGGGTCTTTTATACTTTACGGGAGGACCGTAAAGCGGTCTAAAATTCGATCGATAATTGGAACAATAACGCCCAATGCCTATTGGTCGACGCACACGGTGATCGACCAATCACCAAGGCCGCTGGTTCGGCCGCTGGTTCGGCTGATGCACCAGGCCTATTGGCCGACGCATACGGTACTCGACCAATCAACGGGCCGCTGGCTCGGGCCGTCTGCTGAATGGAATCGACCGTTGTTGGCTGGCAGGACGGCGAGTGTCATGGCGGCGTATCGTCCGCATCCAAAATTCGGGGATATCGATCCCGTTGTCTCTGTTGAAATTATTAGGATTGAGACGGATATTGATAGCTTCTTTTATCCTCCGTGTATACCAATGCCGTTCTTGGGAAAGGCACTGAACCCCGTCCCAGTCTGGTTGATGCTGGTTGTCCCAAGCATGTTCGGCTACGGCTGAGTTATCAGTTCGACGGAGTCTGACGTCCCTCTTATGCTCAGTGATTCTTTCTTTTATCGGACGGGCAGTTTCACCGATGTAGGATCTATCACATCCTTTACAAGGGATGTTGTACACAATGCCGTCCCGTCTATGTGGAGGAATTGGATCCTTGGGGCGTGTAAGTTGTTGACGTAGGGTGGTATCTGATCTGAAAACCGTTCGAATGCCATGGCTCTCTAGGCGGCGCTTGAGTTGTTGGGAGACCCCATCAATGTACGGCAAGACTGTAAAAGTCTTGTATACCTTCTGATCCCTGGGTTCCGACGATCTATTCTTGGTATTGTGTATAAAACGGCGTGGGTAACCGTTGAGACTCAGGGCACTGCGAACACGGGTCCGTTCTGTGCATGGCTGTTGTGGACTTGTCACAATGCGTGAAGCTCTGTCAAATAGACATTTCACTAGACCTCTCTTCACCGATATGGGATGGTGAGAGTCAAACGCTATGTACTGGTCTGTGTGGGTAGGCTTCCTATAGACTGAGGTGGAGAGCCTATGGTTGTCGTGTCTATGAACTAGAGCAGGCCTTCTCAACTGGCGGCGCGCGCGCCACTCGTGGCGCTTGCGCTCAGGCAGAGTGGCGCGCGGCTGTTCCAAAAAATTAATAACAAATTTAAATTTAAAAGTTAAAGAAAGAACAACATCAAAAAATTATATTTTAAATTTAAAAAACTCAGAAAATCAAAAAGTCGCAGTCGAAGTTGAGCCCAAAATGTAAGCAAGCCATTTTGTTTGTTTGATTTTCACTTCATTTTGCCATTTCCGTGTTTATTGCACCAAAATAACTACATATGGATTAACTTCCAGTGTAGATTTTAGCCAGGAATTGTACTAATTATTTCACATCAATATGAAATTATGATTGATGTTTTATGGAACAAAAAGGTGTTAAAAATGCCACATCTGGGCCTCAAAAAAGCCCTAAAATCCACTAGCTTCCGGGGGCTTTGCCCCCTAGACCCCGCCCTGTATCGGCTCGGTCGCTACGCTCCCTCGTAACACAGTAACCTAACATACAGGTTGGCACTTCAACCTCAATTAATTTTTGTTTTGGCGCTTCTGATAAACTAGTTGAGAAGGCCTGAACTAGAGTGTCTAAGAATGCTATCTTCCCTTCACACTCTATCTCTGATGTGAACTGGATGGTTGGTTCAAGGCTATTCATGTGTTTAAGTAGCTTATCTGTTTCAGAGATGGGAACTATGATGAAGGTGTCATCTACGTATCTCTTCCAAACACGAGGCAAGCAAGAGAGGGGACATGTGTCCAACGCTTCTTCTTCGAAACTCTCCATGTATAGGTTGGCCACAACAGCCGAGACTGGACTGCCCATGGCTGCCCCTTCTGTCTGTTCATAGTATGAACCTTTATACAGAAAATATGTGGATCGTAGAACAAACTCGAGGAGTTGAGTGAGTTGTTCCGGTGAGAGTGCGGTCCGGGTAGACAAATTGCTGTCTGATTGTAAGCGTTGCAATGTAGCATTGCATGCGCCCTCAATCGGTACATTGGTGAAGAGTGAAACTACGTCAAACGAAACCATGCGTTCTTGAGTACCGATGGTTTGCTCTGCTATGAACTCTGCAAAACCACTCGAATTGGGAATCGTATATTCAGTCAAACCGGTGAGCGGAGAAAGAATTTCAGCTAGGTACTTTGAGAGGTTATAGGCAAAGGAGCCTATGCATGACACTATAGGTCGTAATGGTACTGTGGGTTTGTGTATCTTGGGTAACCCGTATATTCTAGGAGGTTGCTTTTGTGTGGGTTTCAGTCTACGATAGGTCGGTTCATCCATCACATTGTCTTTCTTTAGGTTCAGCAAGGTGTTGGTAAGCTTGCGAGCCAAACGATCTGTGTGATCTTTCTTTAATACACGATACGGACCAGACTCCAATAAGTCGGTCAATTTCTCATGGTATATTGTGGTGTCTAGAATGATTGTGGCACGACCTTTGTCGGCTGGAAGAATAGTAATACTATCATCAGCCTTCAAAGTTTTGAGAGCGGTGTGCATTTCTTTCGAAATGTTGTGTTTAGGGGGGCGTGCTTTTTGTAGGATGTTGTCTACATCTCTGCGGGCGGCGTCGGCCGACTCCGCATCAAGATACTTGACTGCTGTCTCAACTTTCGCAATTATTTCGGTAGCTGGAATCCGTCTAGGGGAGACGGCAAAGCCGAGGCCTTTCTTAAGAATCTCTTCTTCCGAAGAAGTGATCGTTCTAGACTAGAGGATAGGTTAATAACCCACTAGAGGATAGGTTAATAACCAACTTCATTCAGACAAGGATTAACAGTCGAGATCGGTACAATAAATCGTCTTCTTTTCCTAATAATTTAAGGAAACGTGTATTATTATTGTAAAGTAAAGTTATTGTTTCATGTTCTTCCTTTTCTTTCTTTCTTTCTCTCTCTCTCTCCCTCTCTCTGTCTCCTTTTCCTCTATCTTCTTCTTTTTTTATAACATTATTCTCTCTTTTCTTCTAATTTTTTTTTATGTGTGTGACATGCGTTACGCGTACGTCTATCAATGTCTAAATATGGTAGATTTACATTTTGATGTTTCCCTTTGTAGGTGCACCTTATATTCCAGAAAGTGCCCTATTTTGATGGTGCCCCCCCCCCCCTTATGTACTGATCTCGATAAAAAATAACTTTCTCATTAATTCTATTTCCCATATTTCTAATACTTGCACTATTCTCCAATTTTAAAAAAATCGTCTACTTTCTCTCAAGACAACATTATATAAAGGATTCATTAAAGCAAGGCTATCTCGCGAGTCATCTCTCAATTTCTAACTTCTTGCTTTCCTCATCTCCAAGTCTCCCTTGCTTTAATATTCCTCGTTACTTCCTTCCAATTGAACTCCAACTTAATTGATGTTACACTGTATCTATTCTTCAACTACAGGTAGATGCAAATGTTACTCAAAATCCATTACATAAATCACACTCAGGATACAGCCAATTGACGAGAATTGCTTCAATCTATATTTTACATGTATCATTAATATATGGTTTTACAATGGCTATGGTGATGAGTTGTCTAGGTAATATGTTGATGTGTTTGTTGTAATGTATTACCATGGTGCACCTTCTTGGTTAAAAAAAAAATATGTGTATGTATTAACGTAAGTTCGTGCCTTTACATACCACAGTAGATTTCAATGTATTATATTTGATGCAGAATCATATTAATATTTGAAGATTAGAAACACAAACAGTTTCCATAACCGTTCAAGTGTTTCAAGAAAAAGTTAAGCAAACTTTCTCCTGGATGTAAATTCACACTAGCGTATATCACTAGCGAGCTCTCCGATCCAGGCTAGACTCTTCGCGAGCGGTTTCATTGGAATTAAGCGGATTCATTGGAATTAATCGAGAAATTCCCCTCGCTAGCGTGTAAATAAAAAATATGCCGGCCGGCCATACGTAGGTAACGATGGATAAGGAGGAAGGGGTGCATACGTGAACTGCAAGCGTATTGGAGATGATCATCATTTTAGGGTGTGCAATCTGGGTCGGAATCCAGCATAATATATTCATAAAAAAGAGGATCACATAAAAGCACTCATGATAAAGCCGCGCCCGGCCCCTACAACATCATTTTGGATTTTTAGATGATGGGGCGGGTGGCAAGGGTAGGTGGCAAAGTTCCCCTCACTTTTTCAAGTACCCCCAAATTGCCACTTTTACTTTGTAAGAAGTGCCCCTTCCCCTTTTCAGAGCTACCCCTTTTTAAATCGGATAAACGCACATTTTATCAACACATGTGCCCCCTTTCCTATCTGATAAGGGCTATTTAGAAAAATGAGGCCCTTCATAAAAAAGTGTCCCTTTTCATTCTCATAATTAAGTACCCCTTTTCATCTCTGGTAAATGACCTTTTTCATATACGAGAAGTTAATTTTTTTCACTTCAGTGCGCTCTTCACCTCCGATAATTGCCCCTATTCAAATCTGAGAGATACTCGTTTTACTTTGAAAAGTACCCTTCCCCTCCTGATAAGTACGCTTTTCATCTATGATGGGTGCCCATTTTCACCTCTGCTAACTGCCATTTTATTTTGAATCGTGCCCCTTTTCCTTTCTAATAAGGGACCTATCCCCTTTTCATAAATGCCCCTTTTCACCTCTGATAAATCAATTTCTGATGGATGCCCCTTTTCCGTCGACAAATGCCCATTTCCCATACTCATAAGTGCCCTATCTCATTTCTGGTGAGTGCCTCCTTTCAGGTGTAAGAAGACCCCCGTTTGAACCTTTGATAATTACTCTTTGTACCTTGACACAATGCTCCTTTTCTTTTCTAATATGTGTCTTTATCACTTTCGATAAGTGTCCCCTTTACCTCTCACCATTAGTCTTGCACCTAATTTAAAGCGACTAAGAGTAATTTCCCCTAAAGCTCGCTCGCTCGCATTTATAGATGATACAATTACATGTCACTTAACAAAGGTCTTTTCAGTCTTCCGTTATGAGAATGTGCTTATAACCCCATCATGATTTGGTTTTTTCCTCTTTATAAGATGTAATTTTTCACTCTGCGACCTCACAGATCTTACATTTTTTTCTCGCTCGCTTTGCTCACTCGCAAATGAATATTCAAACAATCACATCCAACCGAAAGTGTGATGCTTAAGCAATATCTTGTATAATATATAAAGAAAAACAAATATGGAAATCGTCCCTGATAATGGAATCACAATGAAGGGGTATATACCAATGTCTAAAAGAATGTATATTTTCGCTTTGAGATTTCGCTTTGTAGGTGCCCTTTTTTGTTGGTGCTTTCCACTTTGGAAATAGCTCCGCCGCCCCTGCTTACCCATTAGCGCCCGGACGCGCCAGCGTTAATTTCGCGCTTGCGCGCAAAGGGGGTGTCTGTGGGGGGATGTCCTCTCTATCTCTGAAGCTGAATTTTTTTAACTGGATTCGTGCGATTCGGTTAATACTTTTAGAGGGAGTCTGAGGGGGATGTGCCCCCCTCTGAAGCTGACATTTTTTGGATTTTTGAAACTGGATTCGTGCGTTTTGGTTAATAATTTTTTGGGGATTCTGATTTCATTTCAAAACACCTGCAGTTAATGCGGGATGGGGTTGCAGCCTCTCTTTACCCGAAAATTTAAAAATTACCCATATGCATTTTTTATATCTTATCTCGTATATTTTGGTGACAAATAACACTTTCACAACATACATATGCTCAAATTTCCGCTCGCCAAATTATGAAACCAGGAAATAGATATTGGGGCAAGAGGCTTCAGCTCCCACTGATGGAAATGTCAAAAAAATTGCGCGCGAGCATAACTTGAAAACGGGGAATGTTGATATCGGACAAGAGACGTGACGTGAGCATGTCCCCTTTCAAAAATTGTGCCCGCTTGTAGGTACCAGTACACGAAGTACAGTGCTTCTAATATGACCTTGTCACTTTTGTCAGTATTGATCAGTTGAAATAACGGTCTGCGCGATTTTCGAATTTCCGACCCTCCCTATTGGAAAATCCTGGATCCGCGCCTGCCTATGTTCAAGTCAAATGTTCTATTTTGTATCCATTTGTATCTTATTGATGTTTATAATCTATACTGACATGCAAACGAAACAAATTTCCGATCATTGGACAATAACATTTGAACATTGAATATTGATATGTATAAATATTAGAAATTGAATGATGAGCGCCATATGATAAAGATAATTTTGTTAAATACCATGCATAATCATACGTTAAAGGTACTATGTCCCATTTGTAGGTTAAAAAATGAAAAAGGTTACATTTCAACGACATTTGAAAGACAAAATAGTACTTCCCTCAAAACGAAAGTGTTTGAAAATGGCTTTTTGTACCGAATGGTCGTACGTTATGTTTTGCACAAAGATTCCATCAGTTTAATTTTGGCCATTACAAGTAGTGGGTTATTGATGTAAACAAATGCTCATGAACATGGCAGCAGGGAGAGTTTAAATCCACATCTCCCTGGTTACAGCTCATTTTATGTATGTTAATAGCAAAGAAAAAATGATGTCAGTCAGTCACTCAATAGTATCTGACAGGGAAGTCTAGAAATTAAACGGGTTTCCTTGCATAATTTAAATACTAGGACACTGCTAATGCTTAAATTTTACAATTAGGACATACATGCATATTCATAATTCCTGCAAAGTTCTACAGAATTTGATGTTGTCTGCAAAAGGGACATATAGTACCTTTAAGTAGTAGTCAAATTAAGCTAGGTTTCGTTTACATAATCACAGTAGGCTATATTGGCAGCTTTGAGAAAAGTACGTTTGTTAATTTGTAAGTTTGATATTAAAACAATGGAAAGTGACTGATAAATAAACACTTGTTAAGAAGTCTACAATATATTGTTAATAATTCAGGGTGTAGTGGTTGAACACAAATGGTTCTTTTTATATGTGTGGTGGTCCCAGTGCCTGATTTGAGAACAATTGTTGTAGGCTTACATCTGTCAGTCCAAATTTGAAAATGATATTTACATTCACTCTTTACCAGAACTATTTTGTGTTGAACGACTGTTTGCGACCGTAGGCCAAGATGGTGTATGATGTCTGTATCGTAGGAGCTGGAATGGTGGGGTCAGCTGCAGCCAAATGGCTCTGTAAACTGCAACCAGAAACCAAAGTCTGTCTAATTGGGCCTCAAGAACCAACCGAAAAGGTGAATTGAGTTATCATTTTTGTTAATTCCCGTTCAATATCAATGATTACTAATCACAGTGCATCTGATGTATTTTTTTAATAGAGCGACAAAAACAAGCTGATGGTATACAAGCCATTATGTTTATAGGGCAAAAAAGGTTTCTATCTTGTTTTTTTTTGTGGAAAATTCAGTGATCCCACACTTGCTCCTGCGACAATTGCTCTGAGCTTTGTTCGTCAGGTTGGGGTAGTCAACTGCCCCAATTTTTTTTTACACGCTAGCCTGGCCATTTCTGTGATAAATACCATGGAAGCGACTGATATTAGAGTCAAGGCGCCAATATACATCATTCATGGGTGTGGCAATCATCAGCGAGCAACCAATGAGAATGACAATTTATTCTCATGTCACCCACATAGGGGGTATCGGAGAAGTATACAATTAGTTTAAATTTGTCAATTTAACACTGTACAATACATCTCTCCCTCTTTGGTTTATTATTAACCACCCCCGCGCCCTCTTGTAAATTATGGAAGCAATTGTGAATGAATTAAGTTACTGGCACCAGTAAATTGTTATTTGAATTAATGAATATTATTAACTATAAATATAACTGATAAAAAATAAAAACACCCTCAACGCTAAAATAGAGACAGTCTTTGCCTTTCATTCTTACTCTCACTTTCGACGGGTCTATTTTCGGGTGCTGTTGTTCTTGAATTATAGAATAAAACTTTTCCCTGAAAGATTATATTTTTATTTGGCGTATACATGAAATTAATATTTAATTTGTTGTTGTTGTAACGACCACGATCTAGGAATGGGAAGACGGTAGGCGGGAAGTTTTCGCATCACATTACGATGAGGGCCGTGTGACAAGAGAGCTGGATGCGGATTATACATGGGGGTTGCTAGGGCAACGGTCTATCGAACGCTACAGAGAAATCGAGCAAGAAAGTGGTAGGTTTCGGAGATAGTTTATGGGATATATACGCTTGAATGTTTGTCTGTGTGTTTTTTTCTTCTTCTAAATTTGTAGAGCCTTTTCTTCTAGCCGTGGTATTATTTAATGTGATACAAAATACACCACTTCAACTTCGTTTTAAAATGACAGGACATCGATATATAAATAGTTGAAGTCAAAGCCGTTCTGTCCCATACGTTGCCGACTAAGATTTCAATATACATGTATCTGAAAAGTGTCGAGCTGATAGCCCTACGAGAATCAGACAAATATAAAATTAAATTACATTTTTATGTCACGTTCACAATTCCATAATAGAATTCCATAACATCTTGTAACGTTTGAGACATACCTTGGACTTGCCGAATAGTATTTTGAATATGACTATTTATCTGTAATCATTATAAATTATGTAGTTAGGAATATTGGTGTAGGCGTAGTATGATTAAACTTAAAGCTCAAGCGTCTGCCAGTGTGTTGTGAATAAAAACGAAAATACCTCATTATCCTCTATATTCAAATAGGAATCAAGTTTTACCACGAGGTGGGCTGTGCACTCATTGACACCAAGGGAAACCAACAGATGCAGAAGTACAAGGAAACTGCTGGAAAATTAGGTGTCCGTCACGAAATCTTCAACTTTCAGTCTTTCCAAGGCAAATTCCCTTACCTTCGCGTGAACCACGACAGCGAATGTGTATGGACGGCCGAGAGGGCCGGACACATCAGTCCTCGAAAGCTCGTCGCCGCCCAGCAGAAAATTGCGTCATCACTCGGTTGTCACGTGATCCATGAAGTGGTGACCACCATCACTGATGTGACGTCACAAGATGGAGAAACAGTCGTCAGAGTATTGTCTGAGAATGGGAGGCAGATTTTTGCCAAGCGTGTTCTTCTTTGCACGGGAGCGTTTACTAATTTCCATAGCATTCTGCCAGGGGATAGGAAAATCGATCTTAACTTGCGTAGGTCTTTTGTAGTGAAGGCCGAGTTATCGGAACAAGATGCTATCAAGATGTTAGGTATGCCCAGTATCTTCAACACTAACAAGAACTGTTACGTGCTACCGCCAATCAAATACCCCGATGGTAAGATTTATAAAACACAACAACAACAAACATTTATTTTAATGACAAAATACGACACAAACGAAAATTCAGAAGATAAACACTCATATGGCATTTTTATCATAGTATAAAATGATAGCAAAACTTATGACGATTGTGAAAACCAAAATTCCGCCCGTAAATAAAAATGAGCCTCTGTTGTGTTCTTCCTGTGATTATATCCATACCATTAATATTGTAATTAGATGGTAATATAAAACCCAACAGATTTTTAATTGCACATAACTATGAAAGCAAACCAGTGAAATTTTAGAATTTTGCTTTCCTCTTCTTAAAGATGATCGTAAAGATATAGATAAAATGGATTTGTTCTAATAATCGTCAAAGAAAGCTTCGATAAGTGTTGTCCATTACCAATCAAATCACCATCTCGAGCTAAAAGATGTATCTGTGTACTCTTTTCTTTAATTTCTCAGGGAAGTACTATGTGAAGCTTGGACTGTGGTTTAGTTTTGAAAATAAATTCAGTGATCTACAAGGAGCGGCGGAGTGGTTCAGAAGTCATGGGAAGAACTTTGATGCCTCAGAGGCCATCAATGTGCTCCGAGAGTTGATACCAGGTAAGAATGCTCGAAGGGAGAGTGATCGAGAGAGAGAGAGAGAGAGAGGGGGGGGGGAGGAACGGTGGGGATGACGGGAATCAGTTCGGTTGTCTGTGATGGAGCAGTGTGATACAGGAGTCAAAGAGGACAGAGAGGGGGAGAAGGAGGTGGAATACAGATAGAAAGAGAGAAAGAGGGGGAAGAGAGAGGGGGGAGGGGGCGCCTCGAAATTAAAGAGCAATTTATTTTCATTCAATTATTTATACATCTTACGTTCTAAACAATTTTAGAATCAGTCACACAAAAAAGACAATGTTGAAAAATAACCAAGGCTTACTTGGATTTTATCGACCGCCCCTCCCCCCCCCAAAAAAAAAATACAATCAAACATAAATGAAGAATGCTCTGGATGGGGGTCATGTTTATTATCTTCATGTCTTGTAACCACCCCCCCCCCCCCCCCGTTTTTTTTTTGTTGATGTGAAAATAGGAATCCGGCCAATATCTCTGACAACGGACTGCTGCATCGCTTCGGTCACCCCTACCGGCCAGCTCTACTGTGACATGTTGACCTCTCGTCTCGGCGTCTTGATCGGTATGAATGGCAAAGGAGCAAAAAGCAGCAACGAAATCGGACGTATGGGCGCAAGCATGATTTCAAAAGGGTCGTGGAACTACGACTTGAATCCAGACCTGTTCAAGGTTCAATATAGGAAGAATTCTCCAAAGAGCTTACTCATTGGAAAGCTCTAGAAGATGAAGGTGTTCGTCAGATTTAAACCTACCACCTTGTAGATATTCTCCATTGATCTCGGAGATACTAATTATTTTATTAACCCTCCGCATTTGAAGTACAATAATAGTGCCTCATTTAATATATGCCTCATTCTAAAACATACAATTCTGCGTCATTCGGTGTGTTATTAGATAAAATCAGAGCTCAGTCGCAATAATAATACTGCCTGACATTACATGTTGCTCAATTCATATTCAATGGAAAAACTAGGATTTTTGCTGTAATGTTTCATTTTAATGGCTTAAAATATCAAGATAAATATTATTTCAGATTTTATAATTTTTGCATCGCTTAGACCATGGAGTTACTAACTCCATGCTTAGACGTTGGCAAAAGTTATTTCAGTTATAAAATACAATAAAATCTTATGGCTTGCCTATATGTGAAGAACTTCAACCTCAGTTCAGACGCTATGTATATGTATACATGTTTGTATTCTAATTTAAGCCCGGTTTAATTTAAATGTTAAGGGCCCCGTTGCATAATAATTACCATTGATCTTTACGTTAATACCTTTAATGGTAACTTCCACGGAAACCCTGATTTGATTGACTGTTGAGTGATGTTGCTATAATAATAATATTCAGCTTTTATATAGCGCTTAATACATCTCGAACGTCTCTATTAAAGCGCTTTACAGCAGGCCTTCTCAACTAGTTTATTAGAAGCGCCAAAACAAAAATGAATTGAGCTGAAGTGCCAACCTGTATGTTTGCCCGTATGTTTGGTGATTGTGTTACGAGGGAGCGTAGCGACGGAGCCGATACCGGGTGGGGTCCGGGGGCGAAGCCCCCGGGAGCTAGTGGATTTTGGGGCTTTTTTAAGGCCCAGATGTGGCATTTTTAACACCTTTTTGTTCCATAAAACATCAATCATAATTTCATATTGATGTGAAACAATTAGTACAATTCCTGGCTAAAATCTACACTGGAAGTTAATTTATATGTAGTTATTTTGGTGCAATAAACACGAAAAAATGTCAAAATGAAGTGAAAATCAAACAAACAAAATGGCTTGCTTACATTTTGGGCTCAAATTCGACTGCGACTTTTTGATTTTTCTGAGTTTTTTTATTTTAAAATATAATTTTTTAATGTTGTTCTTTCTTTAATTTTTAATTTTTATTATTTTTTTGGAACAGCCGCGCGCCACTCTGACTGACCACAAGCGCCACGAGTGGCGCGCGCGCCGCCAGTTGAGAAGGCCTGCTTTACAGATATACTATTACCCCGGTCATAGACCTTCAAAATGCCTCTTACGTGGATTTTTTATTTGGATGAATCGCTATGACGTTTATATATAATATATATATATATATATATTTATGTATTCAATATTGGTATCTTACTGAAGAATATGAAAGGTAAATTATTCAAGCAGACAAGGGAGGAGTCGAAAATGGGAAAGGGAAAGAAAAAGGCAAGGGAGAGAAAGAGAAAGAGAGAGAGAGGGGAGGGGGCGGAGGTCTGAGAGGGAGAGAGAGAGAGAGAGAGAAAGAGAGAGAGAGAGAGAGAGAGAGAGATAGACTAAGGGGAGGGCAGTGATTGAGAGCTAGAGAGACGAGGGAAGTGTATAGAGAGGACAGAAAAAGAGTAGGGAGATAGAGAGCGAGAGAGATGTAGAGAGCGAGAGAGATGACAGAGTTATGAGGGAGAGAAATGAGAAAGAGCGAGCGAGAGAGAGAGAGAGAGAGAGAGAGAGTAAGTAGAAAGAAAGAAACAAAGAGGTAAAGACAGTGAGATTGACGGACACAAACACACAGACAGTCCCACATTGGGACAAAACTTTTATAGGATAGGCCTACGTGATTCTGATTGGTTGAAAGTACAGTTGTGGTACATTGGGGGCGGACTCAGGAGTTTTGGGTGCGGGTGTGGCACAATAATCATTCGAAAGATCTTTGAGAAGAATAAAAACCTTAAAATGGAGGGGGAACATTCTGGGAGTTGACTAATTAAGGTACGACACTTGGCTTTTTAATCTCTTGTTCATGCCTATCTTGTTTATATCTCTCTTTATCTCTTAACCCCCTTTTTTCAATATGAAATATGAAAATACGAAATATGAAGAGGAAGTATATTTTGATAACGTTCTATGTGTATGAGGGGTGGAAAACAATTCATCAAATATTACTTGTCAGAGCAGAAAGTCCGGTTCTGTTTATTTATGATATATGCTTCCGCCCTCTACTCGCGGATAAAAGTTGAAGGGGTGATTACGTGCCCCATTCTGTCCCACGGTTCCCGTCTCAACTCAACTAATTTTGTTCCGCTTGTCAGAATGAGGTATGGTGCCCCCCCCCCCCCCCCCACAAAGGAGAATTCTAGATCCGCCGCTGTCCTGTCAATCAATGAATATCCCATAACGTCAACAATAATTTTTGAAAATATCTCCTCATCAGTTTTTGGAAGACGTGGTATACCCCCCCCCCTTTTCGCTCACAATATGAAAACAACTGTACACTGAAATACACCGATTATGCGCTATTAAACATTCAGCAATGTGTTCATAGCTATTTAGAGCTCTTTTGATAAAATGCCAGTTTTAATATATAATTTGTTTAACAATATCAAGGATTTATCATTACAAAAATTATCTACTGTCTCGCTAATTTCCTCACTAGTTCACTACTATACAATTCTACACAATTCTGACTCACCCCCTCCCCCTTTCTCTCTCTATCTCATAAATAAACATTCATTATCTTTACTGTAATACAACATCAACTGCAGCAATAGTAATGTATTGTTTCTGATAATATCGTTTTGATTTTATATTTTACTAACGATATTATCAATATTATTATAATTATCATTATTATCATGAATGTTTTTGGAAATATTATCATTAGTATTACTATCAATTCCGAGCAAAGGTCACTGATCGAAACTTGAAGGTCGGCTGTACTAGTTCACTCAGAAGGGATTAGACCACGAAGCGATGTCACCAACAGGTGGTTATCTCATCAAATCAGCTCTCAATTAACATAAGAAAAAAGCATTTGAACAACGTTCCGCGTAGCCTTTTGACAAGGCCTCGTGACTCTGGCTAAGCGGCTGAGATGAGTCTAGATACCCGGGGTGAACGCGCGACCGCCACGAGAGCCTTTTGCGATCTAGATATTACTGCTCCGCATGAATTATTCATAGCATTGGATTTATTGACCAATTAGAACGGCCATCCTCCAGTTGGCTTCGTGCGTGATTCGTTCATTATCAAAACATGTAAGAAAAGGTAAAAGACGTAAATACGTTTTGCTCATGAGATGAACATATAATGTTGATAGATACAAAATATATCACCAGGGAGGTGTTCAAATTTACTTTTAATGCAAAATTACAATGAAATAGGAAGCATTTTGATGACTTATGCTAACAATCATAAGTGAGATAATTGGACTTTCCCTGTATATAAAATGAACCAGTCTCGTTTTCGTTCCATGTAGAGGTCAGTGGTCTTAGCCCGTACGTCAGTGTGTGTGTGTGAACTATGAACGTCAGTTCATAGTTAGTAGGTCCATGTTTGTACTATACGTACAGTTTACTCCGTGTGTGTGTGTGTGTGATGGATACTATATGCTGACGTAATGCGAGGATACGTTCGGTGATTGGACGCTACTTCTTATTCTTCTGGGATACTCCTCAACGTTCTACCACTTCGGTAGAGAATTCCAGTCGGAAACAAAGGTTAACATAAGAAATCCAAAACCAGATTACCAAAGGCTAACTGGCTGTGATTTTCGCTCTGTCGTTTACTCGGGCTTTCGCGATTAGTCTCTTTTTAGTCGCTCGGCGTCTATCAGACATGTGGCCTTGTTCAAAGGCTACGTTCCGCGTGGCCTGCATGTAACGTGTATTATGTTCTTATAAAAGACCAGTTGGAGAGCTTTGATTGAACTAATAAGTTGTATAGCTTTATTGAGGCTCTATGTCAGTCAGACATCTTTGTAGGCATCTCATGTACAAGTACTCATTGTTTCATAACATGACCTGGCATGAGTCATGGGTTGCAGGTCATTCTATATTTAGTTATACATGCTAGTCTGTATTTGCAGACTCTGTTAAACTACATGTAGCTATCACTACACCTCCCTTCTTTAAAAGAGGTTTACATATACATATATAAAACTTCTTAAACTGTACAGAGTGACAGGGTGGACTACCTGTACACTCGCGACTGTACTAGGGCATTATTCTGTCCCTTAAAGCTGGAGTACTGTCGCTTTCAAATATATAACTTATTACGCGACAGTCCATATCTTTCAAGGTTGCGATTCGCGAAACTGGAATTCTCCGTTGAGGTTGAGTGATATCTGTTGATTTTTGTAATCAAAGTGACTGATTAAATCCGGTTATATTTTTAAACTATAACATGCAAATATATATGTCATGCTCATGCAATCCTGCAGTTATGTTTTAAAGTCCAAGTTGAACTCTGTAACTATAAACTATTTACAAAACGCGAAAGTCTTTCTCTGTAGTTCGCTTTCATTTATTTACAAGTTCAAGCGATCTGGCGGTTTAATAACTCGTCCGCTTCTGGTTCTGGTTGATGACGTAATTGAGCTTTCTTCAGATGCTGGTTGCTCTGTAGCTTCTGCAGTGTCATCTAGCTCGAAGTCATCCTGTGTTGGTAGTGTAATAGACTCGGCTTGTTGTTGACGTGGGACTGGCCTGAGGTGACGTCTGTTTCTGCGACGTATCTCTCCTGTTTCTGTCTCGATCTGGTATGATCTGTTTCGATCCTGGACAGACCTGACAATACCACGTTTCGACCAGGTGTTGGTTTTCATGTCTTGGAGTATGACATGATCTCCAGGCTTTAGCTTTGACAAGTCTCGAGCATGTTTGTCGAATCGCTCTTTTTGCTTCACCTTATGATCCTCCTTTCTTCCCCTCACTGATCGAGTATTGACCTGTTGGTTGTCGAGTAAACTGTCAAGCATGGGAAGATTCGATCGAAGTCGACGATTGTAGAGGAGTTCTGCCGGAGACTTTCCGCATGCTAGTGGTGAACTGCGATGGACTTGTAGAGCTCTGTGGATATCCTGTCCACTGTGCTGTGACTTTAATATGAGTTTTTTTACAATCTTCACAGCATTCTCTGCGAGGCCATTGGACTGCGGATAATATGGACTTGATGTAGTATGGTGAAAATCCCATTCTTTTGCAAAGCTCTGGAACTCTTGGCTTGCAAATTGAGGACCATTATCCGACATCAGTTCACATGGCGTTCCATGGCGGGCAAATACTGCTTTCATGTGGTTGATCACGGCCTTGCTACTAGTAGAAGGCATAGTACATACTTCAATGAACTGTGAATAGTAGTCGACGATGACCATGTACTCTCTATTGTTCAGCGTGAACAAATCAACAGCAACTTTTTCCCACGGGCGGTTCGGCACGTCATGAGGATGAAGACTTTCAGCTTGCTGTTTTGGTCTGTACATTAGGCATGAAGTACAACTTTGGACCATTTCAGTGATGTCTGTGTTGATTCTGGGCCAATAGATGACTTCTCTAGCACGTTTCTTACACTTCTCGATGCCTAAGTGTCCTTCATGGATTTTGTTTAGCATGAACCTTCTCATAGAAGTGGGAACCACTATTTTGCTGCCTTTGAAGATGATGCCATCTGCTTCAGAGAGTTCACTCCTGATGTTCCAGTATTCCCTGACTCTAACTGGACATTGCTGCTTCGTTTCCGGCCAACCATCTCTGATGATGCCTAGCAGCTCTTGCAGTTGATCATCTTTCTTTGTCTCTTTGACAATCTGATTTCGTTTGTTCGATGTAACTGGCATGCTCTTGACAATAGCATCTACGTAGACTCTGATATCTTCTTCAGTTTCAGCATTCAACTCAGCCTTTGGATCTACTGCTCTGGACAATGTATCAGCAGTATACATGTACTTTCCAGGCGTGTACAAGACCTTGAGATCATATCTCTGTACCCTGATGAGTAACCTTTGAATGCGTAGGGGACAGTCACCCAGTGACTTTACAAACAGTGGAATAAGTGGCTTGTGATCAGTCTCCACTTCTACTTGTTGTCCATAGATGTATTGATGGAATCTTTCACATGCGTATGTGATTGCCAGCAATTCTTTCTCGATCTGTGCATATCTAGTCTCTGCATCAGTCATTGATCTAGATGCATATGCGATCGGAACCCAATCTTGATCATATTGCTGTAGTAGCACTGCACCAATACCATCCTTTGATGCGTCTGCTGACAGCTTGGTTGGTTTCTTGCAGTCATAGAAATGTAGGACTGGCTCTTGTATCAGAGCTTGTTTCAGCTGATTCCATGCATCCTCTTGTGCATGATCCCATGTCCATACATTCTTTTTGTCTAGTAGATGTCTCAGCGCTGCTGACTTGGTCGACAGATCTGGAATGAACTTCCCTTGGTAATTGATCATACCCAAGAACCGTTGGACATCTTTCCGACATTTCGGTCTCTCAATGTTCAAGATAGCAGACACTTTCTTTGGATCAGGTTGAACCCCTTGATCACTGATCAAGTCACCAATGAATGTGAGCTTCTTGACATTGAACTCGCATTTGTCTTTGTTCAACTTGAGATTCATTTTTCTCACAATGCTGAGAACCTCTCTCAATCTGTCATCATGCTCCTGTTGGGTAGTTCCCCATACAATCACATCATCCATCATTGTGTTAACTCCCGGAATGTGTGCAAACAGTTGGTGCACTATCTTGTGATAGACTTCCGGAGCACTACAGATACCAAAAGGTAGTCTCAAGAACTTGTACCTTCCGTATGGCGTGATAAACGTACACAGTTTGGAGCTTTCGTCATCTAGTTGGATCTGCCAAAAGCCACTAGATGCATCTAACTTGCTGAAGTATTTGGCTCCTGCAAAATGTGCAGTTATTTCAGCTCTTGATGGCAATTGATAGTGTTCTCTTTTGATTGCTCGGTTCAGGTCTCTTGGATCTAGACAGACCCTGAGCTGACCGTTCTTTTTCATCACCACCACGAGAGAAGAAACCCAATCAGTTGGCTCATCAACTCGTGTGATTACGTCCATTCGTTCCATCTTATCTAACTCGTCTTCGAGTTTATCTTTAAGTGGAAATGGAACTTTGCGACATGCATGCTGAACAGGATGTGCGTCCTCTCTCAATGTGATGTGGTGTTTACCAGGAAGACAACCTAGACCTACAAACACATCTTGATAGTCTTGAACGACACTTTTACCTGTTACGTGTTCAGTTTGTTTCTCAACATGATACACCCGTTTCACCAGATACAAGTCTTCACTCGTCCGTAATCCTAACAAAGGCTGACGATTTCCAGGAATGACTAGACACGGCACATTGCGTTTGATCCCTTTGTACTCAACTTGTACACAACAACGACCTTTGACCGGGATATCTGTCTCATAATAACCTGTCAACATCACTTTGGCTCTTTGTAGCTTTGGTTTTGGTTTCAATTTGTGAAATACTGTCTCAGGAAGAAGATTCGCCTGAGCACCAGTATCAACCTTGAAGTCAACCGGCTGGTTATTGACTAGTAGATTAACTATCCATTCATCCTTGGATTGTTTTGATGTAACAGAGCAAATCATGAAACCTTCTGAATCTACCTCCAAGTGCTGCAGTTCATTGACCTTGGCTACTGGGGTTTTACAACATTTAGCAAAATGATTCTGCTTACCGCACTTCTTGCATGTTTGACCTTGTGCGGGACATTTGTCTTTGCTATGTCGGTTTCCGCACCTGCTACATGCATCACTTTTAGTACGACCTTGAGGTTCTGACCGTTTTGACTTTGAACCAGGAAATTTCTTCTTAGTCTTGCTGAAAGAATCTACCGGAATTGAGGCGTTTTTCCCTGCGGAACTCAACGCTTGTGCCTGCGTTCGAGTTTGTTCAGCCGCACGACATACTTGCAACGTTTTAACCAATGTAAGATCATCTTGCCTCAACAAACGTTCTCTTAGACCATCGTCTAAAATACCACAGATAATTCTGTCCTGGATAAGACTCTCTTTCAACATGGAAAACTCACATGACTGAGCACGACTCCGCAATTCTGTTGCGTACTGATCAACACTCTCATGCACTAACTGAGATCTTGTGAAAAATCTATGTCTCTCATACGTTAGATTACGTTTCGGCATGCAATATTCCTCATATTTGTTCAACACTTTCTCAAGCTTCATGCTCTCACCCTCAGCAAATACAAACGTATTATACAATTCCAAGGCAGCATCGCCAATCACGTGTAGAAGCATTGATGTTTGTAACTTTTCATCTTTTTCAGACATTCCTGAGGCAACATTGTATAGAGTGAATTTCTGTTTAAATCTTCTCCAGTTCTCGGAAATATTTCCCTTTAAGTCGAGTGGAGGAGGTTGACTGAGATTTGCCATTTTGTTTCTTTTTGTTTCTTAGCCTAGTGTAGTCACTCACATGAACAGCATAACAATTAGCTTTTTCTTTTTGTATCTTTGCAACAATTACTTTAAGCTCAACTATTAACTTTCACTGAGTTATATTCTGTATGTTCATGTCCCATATATGTCACGCTTACTGCCCGTTATACTGGAACTGGCCCGGCACAGAACTATGCACTCCAATCCATACAACGACAGCGCTAACTATTATGGACATAACTACATTCACTGGACATACACTTAGACTCTAAGCCCTCTAGCTCTCATCATCTCTCACATCACAAAGAATTGGATTGAACTGGCCTGATTTCAATGATTCCTCCATATATATACTGTAGGATGGGTTGCTCAGCTCAAACACTGGCTGCCTAGTTCTGACACCATATTATGTTCTTATAAAAGACCAGTTGGAGAGCTTTGATTGAACTAATAAGTTGTATAGCTTTATTGAGGCTCTATGTCAGTCAGACATCTTTGTAGGCATCTCATGTACAAGTACTCATTGTTTCATAACATGACCTGGCATGAGTCATGGGTTGCAGGTCATTCTATATTTAGTTATACATGCTAGTCTGTATTTGCAGACTCTGTTAAACTACATGTAGCTATCACTACAACGTGTAAGAGTGGTGGTGATGCAGAATTTTCTTCTGCATCATTACGCCACTGCCCCTGGAAGTTTGCCCCCCCCCCCCAATCCCAAACTGCTTCCGCCGCGCCTGGTTGCAAAGGTGCCCCCCTTGCTTCTTCAGTCAATGACAATTTTTTTTCCTCCTTTTTAGGGGAGGACCTCTTTGACTCAATTGGGATTCGCATTGAAATCTTTGCATGAGTGCATTTAATTCTCTATTTTTCATTTGGGAATATTTTTATTGAAATCTTTGCATGAGTGCATTTAATTCTCTATTTTACATTTGGGAATATTTTTATTGAAATCTTTGCATGTCTGTGCGCATTTCGTTTATGTCAGTGCTGGCATTGGTGAATGATATAACAGGCAGGTATGCCATTCTAAGCTGTGTGATGAGGACTGCAAGCACATGTACAGTTTGCATACGATAGGACGAAAAGTGGGTTTAAAGTAAGTTGGTTTGTTTATCAGGTGGGCTGTATATCATACAGACCACCTTATATTTTTGTTAAAATTGCCTTTATTATCAGGTGGGCTGTATATCATACAGACCACCTTATATTTTTGTTAAAATTGCCTTTATTATTTATTATTTATTTTTCTTAATTCTTACCACTTTTTTGTTCACAAGATAACTTGAAAAAGGATCAATCAAATAACTTGAAATTTGGCACACATATGTATAAGCATATAGAGAACTCACAATAACGTTTTCAACCTTGACCTTGACTGATGACGTCATCTAGGCGCCATTTTGTGAAAATAAACTCGTGATCATATCTTCATAACCAAAATTCATTTCTCATTGATATTTAATATGATCAAGGTCATTATCCGTCCGATCAATTTCAGTCAAAAAAACGCGCGCGTGCGCGTACGTCCGCGCGTTAGCGCGCGCGCAAAAATTTATAATGCTCAACATCATCTCAAATTTTTTTTGGATACGTTTCAGGTCATTTTAAGCATTTTATAAAAAATCGCGCGTACGAGCATGCGCGCGCGTTTTCGCGCGTAACACCATTACAAAACATAAAATCGCCATTTTTTTTTCTTTCATGATATTTCTCATATTTTTTCAAGGAATTTGATACCATGTTTATCTCTTTATGACCATTATGAACAAGATGAGCGTAAATTCAAGATAAATGTCAGTGCGCGCGAGCTCTTTTAATACATAGCATATATGGGCAAAAACATGCCTATACAAAATCCGTTATAGCTCTTTGGAATGCACCGGGATCCTCAATTATTTTTCATATTTAGATAGAGTATGAGTCGGAAATATGATTTCATGTCTCATTTGGCCATTAAGTGTATCGTGACATCATCACAATGGCCTTGGAACTCAAAATACGAATTTGCATATTATGACGTCAGCATATTTATGTAAAATTGATTGTATCTCTGTAAATATTGATCAATTTTCTTCCAAATTTCGATATGTTGTAGCTAAGACAATTCTCTACAAGCGCAGAAATAACCATTTTTCATTTTGATGACGTCATCATAGTGAAAATTTTGATTAAAGGCCTCATGTCAAAAACTTCATAATTTGCGTGTTATGCCTATAGAAGGTGAATTTAGTTCACGTTATGAATCTACATGATATTGTTTTTTAAGAATTTGTAAGCAGTATGTCGCTTATTTTTGCTCTATTTTGTCTCAAGTTTTAATTGACCAGCCCACCTATACTTGTTCCAAACAAGTATTATATGTCTAGTTATTTATTTATCAGGTGGGCTGTATCTAATACAGACCACCTTATATTTTTGTTAAAATCGCCTTTATTATCAGGTGGGCTGTATCTAATACAGACCACCTTATATTTTTGTTAAAATTGCCTTTATTTATTTATTTATTATTTATTATTTATTTATTTTTCTTAATTCTTGCCACTTTTTTGTTAGCAAGATAACTTTGAAATGGTTCAATCAAATGCTTTGATATTTGACACACATATGTATAGGCATATGGACAAGACACGGTAAGGTTTTCAACCTTGACCTTGACTGATGACGTCATCTAGGCGCCATTTTGTGAAATTTTCTGAAAATCAACTCATGATCATATCTTCATAACCAAAAGGTATTTCTCATTCATATTTATCATGATTAAGGTTAATATCAGTCCGGTTAATTTCAGGTCAAAAACGCGCACGTGCGCGTACGTCCGCGCGTCAATGCGCGCGCAAAAATTTTAAATGCTCAAAATCGTCTCAAATTTATTTTGCATACGTTTCAGGTCATTTTAAGCATTTTATAAAAAATCGCGCGTACGAGCATGCGCGCGCGTTTTCGCGCGTAACACCATTAAAAAACATAGAATCGCCATTTTTTTTTCTTTCATGATATTTCTCATATTTTTTCAAGGAATTTGATTCCATGTTTATCTCTTTATGACCATTATTAACAAGATGAGCGTAAATTCAAGATAAATGTCAGTGCGCGCAAGGTCTTTTAATACATAGCATATATGGGCAAAAACATGCCTATACAAAATCCGTTATAGCTCTTTGGAATGCACCGGGATCCTCAATTTTTTTTCATATTAAGATAGAGTATGAGTCGGAAATATGATTCCATGTCTCATTTGGCCATTAAGTGTATCGTGACATCATCACAATGGCCTTGGAACTCAAAATACGAATTTGCATATTATGACGTCAGCATATTTATGTAAAATTTATTGTATCTCTGTAAATATTGATCAATTTTCTTTAAAATTTCGATATGTTGTAGCTAAGACAATTTTCTACAAGCGCAGTAATAACCTCTTTTCATTTTGATGACGTCATCATAGTGAAAATTTTGATTAAAGGCCTCATGTAAAAAACTTCATAATTTGCGTGTTATGCCTATAGAAGTTGAATTTAGTTCACGTTATGAATCTACATGATATTGTTTTTTAAGAATTTGTAAGCAGTATGTCGCTTATTTTTGCTCTATTTTGTCTCAAATTTTAGTTGACCAGCCCACCTATACTTGTTCCAAACAAGTATTATATGTCTAGTTATTATTTATTTTTCTTAATTCTTGCCACTTTTTTGTTAGCAAGATAACTTGAAATTGCCTAAATCAAATAACTTGAAATTTGGCACACATATGTATAGGCATATAGAGAAATTACCATAATGTTTTTAACCTTGACCTTGACTAATGACGTCATCTAGGCGCCATTTTGTGAATTTTTCTGAAAATCAACTTATGATCATATATTCATAATCAAAAGTCATTTCTCGTTCATATTTATCATGATCAAGGTCAATATCCGTCCGGTCAATTTTAGGTCAAAAAACGCGCGCGCATGCGTACGTCCGCGCGTCAGTGCACCCGCAAAATTTTAAAATGCTCAAAATCGTCTCAAATTTATTTTGCATACGTTTCAGGTCATTTTAAGCATTTTATAAAAAATCGCGCGTACGAGCATGCGCGCGCGTTTTCGCGCGTAACACCATTAAAAAACATAGAATCGCCATTTTTTTTTCTTTCATGATATTTCTCATATTTTTTCAAGGAATTTGATTCCATGTTTATCTATTTATGACCATTATTAACAAGATGAGCGTAAATTCAAGATAAATGTCAGTGCGCGCGAGGTCTTTTAATACATAGCATATATGGGCAAAAACATGCCTATACAAAATCCGTTATAGCTCTTTGGAATGCACCGGGATCCTCAAATTTTTTCATATTAAGATAGAGTATGAGTCGGAAATATGATTCCATGTCTCATTTGGCCATTAAGTGTATCGTGACATCATCACAATGGCCTTGGAACTCAAAATACGAATTTGCATATTATGACGTCAGCATATTTATGTAAAATTGATTGTATCTCTGTAAATATTGATCAATTTTCTTCAAAATTTCGATATGTTGTAGTTAAAATAATTATCTACAAGCTCAATAATAACCATTTTTCATTTTGACAAAGGCATCATGCCGTATTTTAGCGATTAAACTAGGCATGTCAATTCTTCACATTTTGCGTGTATTCTCTATGGGACATGACTTTTCCTCAAAACTGGATTCTACATTCCCGTCTTTCGCGAGCAATATCTCCGTCGTTTTAGTTTCGTTTCTGCTGAGCTTTGAGTATGTTGTAGCTGAGACAATAAGCTATCACAAGTGTGCCCTTTATTTTTCGATCAGATGCCGGGATCATGCTAATATTTCACTTGCAAAGTGGGATTTGAGAATTCCATTTTTCGTTTACGTGTTATCGCTACGGGAAATGTTTTGGTATATCGGCAACGCATTTGACTTCCTACCTCGAGATCCCTGGTTCGAGTCCGGGCGTCTCCAAGAATTTTTTTCTTCCCTTTTTTTCTTGTTTTTGGCCTTTCACTGTACCATCTACTTTGATTATTAAAACACGTAGAATCGCAAATGTAATAAACACCCCTCTTTACTTTATTATTACACTATTTTCACTTGATCCATTACTTTTTGCGTGTAATCCCTATGGGAGATGACTTTTTCTCAAATCTGGATTCTACATTCCTGTCTTTTGCGAGCAATAACGCCGTTATTTCTGCTTGGATTTTGTTGATTTTTGAATATGTTGTAGCTGAGACTATATGCTATCTTAATCATCCCTCATTTTTTCAATAAGATGTCAGGATCACGCTCATGATCATCATCATCATCAATATCATCATGATCATCATTCTCATAATGATGATAATCATCATCGACATCATCATGATCATCATTATTATCAATTTCGTTCACATCATGAATCTACATGACCTTGTCTTTTTAGCAGTATCTCGCTTATTTTTGCTCTATTTCGTCTCAAATTTTAGTTGACCAGCCCACCTATACTTGTTCCAAACAAGTATTATATGTCTAGTTTTTATTTATTTCTCCACTTTTTTGTGTATCCGATTTCTCAATATCCATCCACCCAATTTCTCTCAATTTTGACACAGTCATAGGTCATCAATATGAGACGTGACAGGAACATTTTCAAGGTCATCAAATTATCGTGACGTCATCCAGGCGCCATTTTGTGAAATCACATTATCCATCATATCTTCATGACGCGTCATCAAAGGTCATTCATATTAATATAACATATACTTCAGGTCAAGGGTCAACAGGTCATGTCATCAAAGGTCACATAAAGGTCATGACGCGCGCGTATGTGCGCGTCAAAATTTAAAATTGCTCAAAATCACTTAACTATTAAACGAGAGTACGAATCAGGTCATTTTAAGCATTTCAAAATTTTCCGTCCGTTTGTGTCCCCGCGCGCGGTGTGCGCGCTCACAGCGCGCGGAAAAGGTCAAATTCAAAATGTTTACATGATTTAGATTCCTCTCAACGTAATTGACAATTTACATTAATTTCAGTCACTCTTCATATTTCATAAGGCCGTGAGCGTGCGTCAAAGTTCAAAATTCGCGCGTGCTGCTATGGGTAATATAATGCAAATTTGATCAAAAACATGCCATTTTAAAAATCGAAATAGCTCTTCAGATAGTCCATCGACCCCCAATTTTTATATCATGGTTGGAGAAAGCATGAGTTGGAGATATGATTTCATACCACCCTGACTCGTACAAAGTGAAACAAAGTCATCATATTTGCATCTAAACTCAAACAAATGTATTTTGTTGATGACGTCATTTTTGTCTTTGTTTAATTGAGATTATCTCACTTATCGGTGATCGATTTTCTCCCACATTTTGATATGTTGTAGCTGAGATAATTCTCTATCAGAATTATGCCATTTATTTTTCATTTTAATGACGTCATCATAGTTAAATATTCGATTAAAGGCGACAATGCATAATTTGTTATATTTGCGTGTTATGTCTATGGGAGGTCACTTTTTTCAAAACATGAATCTGCATGACAATGTGTTTTGACCAGTATCTCAGTTATTATACAACAGTTTTCTCCCAAATTTTAGTATGTTGTAGCTGAGACTATTTGCTATCTAAATATTTCCTTATTTTTTCAATCAGATGTCAGGATCATGCTCATGCTCATCATCATCATCATCATCATCAATATCATCATCATCATCATCATCATCAATGTCACCATCATCAACATCATCATGATCATGATCATTATCATCATCATCATCACCTTTACTATCATGATCATCATCATGTTTATCATGATCATCATTGTTTACATGTCTATATAACTTCTCCCATTCTCAAATCTACCATAAGACTTAGACAGACCACCTTAATCGTCTTCGTGACGATTTAAATTCTAGTTTATTATTTATTTTTCTTAATTCTTACCACTTTTTTGTTCACAAGATAACTTGAAAATGGATCAATCAAATAACTTGAAATTTGGCACACATATGTATAAGCATATAGAGAACTCACAATAACGTTTTCAACCTTGACCTTGACTGATGACGTCATCTAGGCGCCATTTTGTGAAAATAAACTCGTGATCATATCTTCATAACCAAAATTCATTTCTCATTGATATTTAATATGATCAAGGTCATTATCCGTCCGATCAATTTCAGATAAAAAAACGCGCGCGTGCGCGAACGTCCGCGCGTTAGCGCGCGCGCAAAAATTTATAATGCTCAACATCATCTCAATTTTTTTTTGGATACGTTTCAGGTCATTTTAAGCATTTTATAAAAAATCGCGCGTACGAGCATGCGCGCGCGTTTTCGCGCGTAACACCATTACAAAACATAGAATCGCCATTTTTGTTTCTTTCATGATATTTCTCATATTTTTTCAAGGAATTTGATACCATGTTTATCTCTTTATGACCATTATGAACAAGATGAGCGTAAATTCAAGATAAATGTCAGTGCGCGCGAGCTCTTTTAATACATAGCATATATGGGCAAAAACATGCCTATACAAAATCCGTTATAGCTCTTTGGAATGCACCGGGATCCTCAATTATTTTTCATATTTAGATAGAGTATGAGTCGGAAATATGATTTCATGTCTCATTTGGCCATTAAGTGTATCGTGACATCATCACAATGGCCTTGGAACTCAAAATACGAATTTGCATATTATGACGTCAGCATATTTATGTAAAATTGATTGTATCTCTGTAAATATTGATCAATTTTCTTCAAAATTTCGATATGTTGTAGCTAAGAAAATTCTCTACAAGCGCAGTAATAACCATTTTTCATTTAGATGACGTCATCATAGTGAAAATTTTTATTAAAGGCCTCATGTCAAAAACTTCATAATTTGCGTGTTATGCCTATAGAAGGTGAATTTAGTTCACGTTATGAATCTACATGATATTGTTTTTTAAGAATTTGTAAGCAGTATGTCGCTTATTTTTGCTCTATTTTGTCTCAAGTTTTAATCGACCAGCCCACCTATACTTGTTCCAAACAAGTATTATATGTCTAGTTATGATTGTAATTCATTTAACTTATTGGAATTATACTTAATATCCTATAAGCATTACTGATGATTGTTATCAATCGAATCACGTCTTTCACTGTAATTGAGAACAATGATGCTTACTTCTTTGAAATACTTTTGTCATTTATTTTGTTATATGATATAAAGGTGTTGCAGTATAATTGTGTTAAATTGAACAAATCATCCTTCATAATGAAAACTGACCATATATCTTAAGTTACCATTAACGTTATAAATTAGGACGAGTCGCATTTGAAAGCGGAGAATTTCTGCTATTTTGTGGAGTAGAAATTATTTCTTGGGGCCTTTACCTTTCGTTCTTGAATGTTGTTACGCATTCATTCTCTGAGACAGAAGTCTATATCAACACAGTTGTTGATTTTGTTTAAAATATTTAAACCCCCTTTCATTGTTGTTTTGTTTTCTTTTCCCCCTTTAAATAATGTTTCTTCTCTCTATTTCACTTTCTCTTGTCTTATAGATAGTTGAAGTGTTTGCACTCTGCTTATTTTACTTAATTTAATTGTGTGCTTATAATATTTTTTATTTCTTTTTGTTTTGTTTTTCATTCTGTAATGGGCGATCCAACTTCACAGGTTTTCGCAACCTTCATGGAAAGCCCCACATAATAACCTTTGTAAACATTTTTAAAATTTATCGTTACTTTGTATATTTTGATTTTTTTTGAATTGAATTGAATATGGCAGATGCCCCAATTTTGTGTTGATACGTGTGCACGATCATGCTCAAATGGCTATAGTACAGCTGAATGCGCCAACGTATCAAATTGGGGCGAGCAGATCTGGAGACTTCAAATCTTAAGCTAAAAGCTGATGTCAAAATCATTGTCATTGGTCCAATAACCTCTCTGCCTTTTTGTTTCCCAATTTTTCACCAATTGACGAAAAGCTCTGATAAATCGATAACTAGCTATGACGTTATGGGAGATTCCATTATTGGTTTGAGGGGTAGCAGCATATAGACGACAGTAACTTGCGATAAGCCAATATTCAAGACCGAAATCCTTGGAAAGTGTCTGATTTCTTTAATTTTGGAGCATTATGTGAATCCTACAGGAAAGTTATTAGTTTAATTAATGATATAAGTTTCATTAAGTCGAGTAATACTTATAAATAAGAGTTACAAAGGAACAAAATATAGCTTCTTCTTCGCCATGCATGCTCCGCAGTCAACCATGTTTTTGTTTTAATGTGTGGTGGTCCCAATGCCCGATACTAGTATTTGAGAACAATTGTTGTAAGCTTACATCAGCCCAAATTTGAAAATGATGTTTACATTCACTCTTTTCCAGAACTATTTTGTGTTGAACGACTGTTTGCGACCGTAGGCCAAGATGGTGTATGATGTCTGTATCGTAGGAGCTGGAATGGTGGGGTCAGCTGCAGCCAAATGGCTCTGTAAACTGCAACCAGAAACCAAAGTCTGTCTAATTGGGCCTGAAGAACCAACCGAAAAGGTGAATTGAGTTATCATTTTTGTTTATAATTCCCATTCAATATCAATGATTACTAATCACAGTGCATCTGATGTATTTTTTTAATAGAGCGACAAAAACAAGCTGATGGTATATAACCCATTATGTTTATAGGGCAAACAAGGTTCCTATCTTTTTTTTGTGGAAAATTCAAATGAGATTGTAAATAATATATAGTCACAGAGAGATACTGTTGGTCCGACACTAGCTCCTGCAACATTGCTCTGAACTTTATTCATCGACAGACGATAGTATATAGGTTTCTAGGGTTGGGAAATCCACTGCCCCAATTTGTTTTGAACACGCTAGCCTGGCCATTTTTGTGATAAATACCATGGCATGGAAGCGGCTGACATTAGAGTCTAGGCGCCAATATACACATGTACATCAGTGACCAACCAATAACAATGACAAGTTATTCTCATGTCACCAACATTGGGGTATCGGAGAAGTTTACAATTAGATTGAATTTGTCAATTTAACACTGTACAATACATCTCTCCCTCTTTGGTTTATTATTAACCACCCCCGCGCCCTCTTGTAAATTATGGAAGCAATTGTGAAAGAATTACTGGCACCAGTAAATTGTTATTTTAATTAATGAATATTTTAACTATAAATATAACTGATAAAAAAATAAAAACACCCTCAACGCTAAAAAAGGGACAGTCTTTGTCTTTCATTCTCACTCTCACTTTCGACGGGTCTATTTTCGGGTGCTGTTGTTCTTGAATTATTGAATAAAACTTTTCACTGAAAGATTGTTTTTATACATGAAATGAAATATTTCATTTGTTGCTGTTGTAACGACCACGATCTAGGAATGGGAAGACGGGAGGCGGGAAGTTTTCGCATCACATTACGATGAGGGCCGTGTGACAAGAGAGCTGGATGCGGATTATACATGGGGGTTGCTAGGGCAACGGTCTATCGAACGCTACAGAGAAATCGAGCAAGAAAGTGGTAGGTTTCGGAGATAGTTTATGGGATATATACGCTTGAATGTTTGTCTGTGTTTTTTTTCCACCTTCTAAACTTGTAGAGCCTTTCCTTCTAGCTGTGGTATTATTTAATGTGATACAAAATACACCACTTCAACTTCGTTTTAAAAAGACATGGCATATAATAGTTCAAGTCCGAGCTGTTCTGTCCCGTACGTTGCCGACTAAGATTTCAATGTAGGCCTACATGTATCTGATAAGTGTCGAGCTGATAGTCCTACGAGAATCAGACAAAAATAAAATGAAATTACATTTTTAGTGTCACGTTCACAATTCCATAATATAATCCATAACATCTGGTAACGTTTGGGAGATACCTTGGACTTGCCAAATAGTATTTTGAATATAACCATTTATCTGTAATCATTATAAATTATGTAGTTAGGAATATTGGTGTAGGCGTAGTATGATTAAACTTAAAGCGCAAGCGTCTGCCAGTGTGTTGCGAATAAAAACGAAAATACCTCATTATCCTCTATATTCAAATAGGAATCAAGTTTTACCAGGAGGTGGGCTGTGCATTCATTGACACCAAGGGAAATCAACGGATGCAGAACTACAAGGAAATTGCTGGGAAATTAGGTGTCCGTCACGAAATCTTCAACTGTCAGTCTTTCCAAGCCAAATTCCCTTATCTTCGCTTGAACCACGACAGCGAATGTGTATGGACGGCCGAGAGGGCCGGACACATCAGTCCTCGAAAGCTCGTCGCCGCCCAGCAGAAAATTGCGTCATCACTCGGTTGTCACGTGATTCATGAAGTGGTGACAAGCATCACTGATGTGACGTCACAAGATGGAGAAATGGTCGTCAAAGTATTGTCTGAGAGTGGGAGGGAGATCTTTGCCAAGCGTGTTCTCCTTTGCACGGGAGCGTTTACTAATTTCCATAGTATTCTGCCAGGGGATAGGAAGATTGATTTCAACATGTGTAGGACTTTTGTGGTGAAGGTCGAGTTATCGGAACAAGATGCTATCAAGATGTTAGATATGCCCTCCATCCTTCTGGATAACAAGAACTGTTTCGTGCTACCGCCAATCAAATACCCCGATGGTAAGAATAAAAATATTAAAACACAACAACAACAACAAACATTTATTTTAATGACAAAAAACGACACAAACGAAAATTCAGAAGATAAACACTCATAATAGCAAAAGTGACACCTGTTTATAAGAAAGGACCTAAAGATGAAGCAGGAAATTATAGACCTATTTCAGTATTACCTGTTCTTGGGAAGGTTTTTGAAAAAATTGTAAATAATAGGCTTCTTGACTTTCTTGAAAAAAATCATGTATTATATGAGCACCAGTATGGCTTCCGTAAAAAATACAGTACAAAATTGTCAATGATAAATTTAGTTAACACTTTGAGGAATTCAATGGATGAGGAAAGAATCACACTTGGGATATTTGTAGACTTTAAGAAAGCATTTGATACAATTAATCATGATATTTTATACAGCAAACTTTCACACTATGGAATACGAGGAATAGCATTACAGTGGTTTAAGGACTATTTTTATAGAAGATTTCAATTTGTACAGTACGGAAATGTAACATCTCCCATGCTGCCTTTAACATGTGGTGTACCGCAAGGCTCTGTCCTAGGCCCAACGCTTTTCCTACTTTATATTAATGATATGCCATTTGCTACACGTTACTTTAACTTTCGACTCTTTGCGGATGACTCAAACTTATTCCATACATTTCCTGAAGGGCAAAAAGAAATTGATATGACTGAAGTGAACACAAATCTTCAAATTGTTTCAGACTGGTGTAATGCTAATAAACTGACAATTAATTTACAAAAGACGAGTTATATGCTAATAAGAAACCAGAGACGGCAGATTAATGTTCAAGGGCAACTGGCTATATCAGAAGCTGAAATAATAGAAGTTGATTCTTCGCTCTTTGTTGGGATAAAGATTGATAAACACTTGACTTGGAAACCCCACATACAAATGGTTAATAAATGCATCAGACAAAAAGTAGGAATCCTCTTCCGCTTACGGCATTTTGTGCCTAGAAATATCCTAGTGTTGTTGTATAAAACCTTTATTCAACCTCATATATCATACGGAATTGAAGTGTGGGGGAGCACTTACAAGTCTCACTTAAATTGCATACTGTATACACAGAAGATGGCCATACGGACAATCACATTTAGCCATTTTATGAGTCGTTCAGCACCATTGTTTTACGAATTGAAAATCTTAGATATTAACAAGTTCTATGAGTTGTCTCTATGTACATTTATGTATGACCTAGTACATAATAATTTACCTCACTGTTTGACGGATTATTGTGATAAAATTGAGCATAGATACAATACAAGAAAAAGAGAAAAGGGCCATCTACGTATACCACTGTATAAAACAACACAAGGCAAATTTTCAGTAACTTGTGTAGGAACCCGATTATGGAATGAACTTCCCGATGAAATCAAAAACAAAGGGTCTAGAAACACTTTTCGTAAACATCTCAACGATTACTTGATGAATAAGTGATTGAATTATGCAAGTACACATGTATATATTGTAAATAATCTCCATATTACATTTTTGTTGTTTTTTTTTGTCAAAAAAATGCAATTTTTTGTATAAATAATCTGTAGATACATGTATCTATGACTTTTTAACCTGGTATATCCTCTTCATAATTATATTTGGAGTGTAGAAATTGTGCTACGGTATTACTCAACATGTATACTTCTACTGTCAAGTTTTATTTTTTGATAATGATATATTTATTTTTGCCAAGTGTGTGCTAAGAACAGGGGCCAGACTCGACTAGCACATGTGCTATTATTTGGCTCCTTTTCATCACCTTCTATATTCTATGAGAAAAGACATATGTCTAGCATATCAATACTTTGTTAGGTTTTTCTTTAATATGATCTATAATATTCATTTATGAACATGTACCATTCACGATGTATTCAAATGTTTAATCACTGATGTTATTGATGATGAATAAATAAAATAAAATCAAATCAAATCAAATATGGCATTTTTATCATAGTATAAAATGATATCAAAACTTATGACGATTGTGAAAACCAAAGTTCCGCCCGTAAATAGGAATGATCCTCTTTTATTTTCTTCCTGTGATTATATCCATACCATTAATATTGTAATTGGTAATATGAAACCCGACAGATTTTTAATTGCACATAATTATGGAGAAAAAAAAATCAGTGAAATTTAAGAATTTTGCTTTCCTCTTCTTAAAGATGATCGTGTAGATATAGATCTCTCTCTAAATATTAATATTTTCCTAACATTATATAAAGATAAAATTCTTATTTCATGTTTCTACAACTATATAGATTTTTCTTTCTTCAAATTGGATTTGTTCTAATAATCGTCAAAGAATGCTTCGATAAGTTTTGTCCATTACCAATCAAATCACCATCTCGAGCTAATAGATGTATCTGTGTACTCTTTTCTTTAATTTCTCAGGGAAGTACTATGTGAAGCTTGGATTTTGGTGTAGTCTGGAAAATAAAGTCAGTGATCTACAAGGAGCGGCGGAGTGGTTCAGAAGTCATGGGAAGAACGTTGATGCCTCAGAGACCATCAATGTGCTCCGAGAGCTGATACCAGGTAAGAATGCTCGAAGGGAGAGTGATCGAGAAAGAGAGAGAGAGAGATAGAGAGAGAGAGAGAGAGAGAGGGAGAGAGAGGGGGAAACGGTGGGGTGACGGGAATTGATTCGGTTGTCTATGATGGAGTAGTCTAGTTCTGGACCCTTTTATTGATTTTTGTTATTCGCCGACTATAAGCGTTAAGCCGAGTGATGGTAGTCTGCCAGCACAGACCCTGGTCAGTCGTAAAAGTGAGTCTGCACTATAAGACTACCATAGGCCATGTACTGTAGCTGCTCCTGACCCACCAGTAGGTAGCTGGGCTAGACTTCTCTCAAGG